>BNCR01000008.1:22213706-22448706 GCA_014656515.1 Oryzias celebensis
AAGGCCTGCATCTGGAATGTTCCTCCAGGCTCTTCCTTTAGCTCTTGCTGCCCAGGGTGTGCTTGTCAAACAGGTACTCTGCCATCTTGTTGGTGTGAGCGTCCATGCGGGTGAGGTTGGTGATGTAGTCACCAATCTTCTTAATGGCCTCCACCTGTTCGTTCAGGTAGTGGGACTCCAGGAAGTCACACAGCTGGAAAGAAAAAGAAACTTCAGTAAAGATGCTTCAGGTTCCAGTTTAAAGAGGAGGAAATAACTGGAACCTACATGAGGGTCGTTGTGGTCTGAGGCCAGCTTGTGCAGGTCCAGCAGAGCCTGGTTGACGTTTTTCTCCAGCTGCAGGGCGCACTGCATGGCTTCCAGCCCACTGCCCCACTCATCACGCTCTGGTTTCTGTGGGAGCAGACACCATAGCAAGACGAATCAGCCAGAACCCAAAATGAAGAAACATTTGGTTTCTAGGAGACCAGAGTCCATGTTCAGACCTTGACGTCCTGCAGGAAGATGCGTCCTCCTCTCTTGTTCTGGAAGGACAGCAGTTTGTCTGCGTGCTCCCTCTCCTCATGGCTGTTCTCCTTGAAGAAATGGGAGAAACCTGGAAGGGCCACATCGTCACGGTCGAAGTAGAAGGCCTGTGAGGGAGAGACGGGACGCAGACAGATGTTAGCAACATTCAGACATCAATTTCTGATTTAAAAAAAAAACATCTTTAAATAAAGTTTAGAATAATGCAGTTTATAGCAGTATTAACAGGCAGTGTCTAAAACCCTGTCACGTCCTTCCAGAGTAACCAACAACTAGACTGCCTGTAACTAGAAGTTAGTAAAAAATGTAAAGACAGCTGAAAGTCTTACCATAGAGGTGTAGGTGTAAGAGGCAAACATCTCCATGTTGACCATTCTGTTGATGGCGGCCTCACAGTCGCGGTGGAAGTTCTGACGTACCTGGGACTCCATTTTAGCTGGTGTGTTTTTCTCGCTTTTATTAACAAAATGCGGTAGAAAAATAAAATGCCTTTAGGTAGCAGTCAAGTAGAGCAGGATTAAAGCAGCTGAAAGGCAGAATGTTCCAGAAAGGGACGCAGAAGAAGTTCCGTTCAAACACTGTTGAAGCAAGAACTCCTTTGAGCTTTCTTCCCGAGGATGAAGGAGGAGGAGAGCTGCTCCCTGTATTTATACACAGGGATGATCTCGTGACCAACATTATGTCACTTTTTCCTTTTGACCAATCACTGAAAGAAGACATTGAAAACAGCATGGACACAGGAGATGCAAATAAGCCTTTCCACAAAGTTAGAATGACTACGGGATTTTCATTTAACTGCTGACTCTGTTGTAGTGACAATGCACTTTTTCTTTCCAAGAAACTGCAGACTGAAATACAACCTCGTTCCTTTAAATAAATAATTTTTATCTCCAGTAACACCCAACGGTCCACAATCTAATTCTACATTTTGGGCCAAAGTAGGTCTTGGTTTTTCCATTTTTAAACTAAATAAGAACCCGTAACAATATGTTTTCTACAGCAGAATATGAAACTTTTGACAAAAAAACCCCATAATATTACACAATTCAGGTGACTTAACTCACACACAAATATGACAACATATTGAAGCACTAATGTCTCCTTTTTGTCTCTACTCAGTGGGTTATTATTCAATATGAACAAATGGGCATGAAAACAGAACAATTCTATCTACACTATCATTTTTATTATTATGAAAAAAAATACCCCAAAGAGCCTCAAGAAAGACCTTAAGCTTGAAACTAAATGTCTGTGTATTCATTCATTGAAAATGTGTATCAGAAGCAGATGAAAAATACTGTTTCACAAAGCTTATTTATTTCTGAGTCACACTGGTTGAATGTTTAGAGAAAGATGTCCTGGATCCATTTTAGGTCAGTGAATCGGATGGCTCAAAATGAACAAAATTTGAAAATGAATCGAATCAGCAACCACAAATATTCAAATAGAAATCAGCTGACAGCCCCCCTCCTGATATTTAATCCGACTTCTGAACTTTCCCGGCGGTTCCAATGTCTTTGACCCCAACTTTTTACAAAAAATGGACACCCGACGGGTCTTTGAAAAGAAAAGATGGGACAGTTCTTCTGTTGTGGTGCTGCAGCGGGCAGGAAGAGTTTGCCAAACGCTTAAAACAGGTAAACGCTGGAAATGTCAAACTTATGAGAACACCTGTCTGATCTGATGACAGTTGTGTTAGCTGAAGCGTTAGCCTAACATTTTACCAGGAAATTCAGTGTGGTACCAGCATGACAAGTAGATATACTCACTAGAAACGGTCCAGAATTTCTGTAAAGCCACTAAGAAGAAGGTGATGTGTTTTTATAACATTTGTTATTCAGATAGACAAAACATTTCATTAAATAATGCTTTTATTTGATTATTAACTTTTCCTAGAATGTTTTTAAGATCTGCCAGAGGCGTTTCCTGTAGCTGTTGCTCATTTTTCATGCTTAGACTGCGGTTTGTAACATAATCAGGAAACATTTTTCATTTTCACTGTTATGCAGATGATACACAGTTGTATTTATCCATTACGCCCAACCAGAATGACCGCTTAGAGAAACTTAATGCCTGTATTAAAGACATCAAGATTTGGATGGCAGTTAAAGACCTCCTCCTAAACCCAGAAAAAACCAAGGTCATTATACTAGGTCCAAAATACCTGAGAGATGCCCTACCTGTTCAGATGGTCTCCCTGGATGGTGTAAATATAGCCTCCAATCCCACAGTTAGAAACCTGGGGGTTTTATTTGACCAGGATTTATCATTTAAGGCTCACATATCACAGGCTTGTAAAACTGCATTTTTTTCATCTGCGCAACATTTCTAGGATCAGAATTACATTATCTAGAAGTGATGCTGAAAAACTCATCCATATGTTACACAGCTGGAATGATGGGCCGACTCACTCTCTGTGCCACATATTAAATTTTTTTAACACTGTAAAACATGTAAGGAAACAATTAATGACTGGAGCACACTGGATCACGTTCTCTGCTCATGCTAACCACGTACTGACTAAGCTGCTTCTTCTCTTTCACAGTTAACTGTAGTTTTACAGGCAACATAACCTTTATGAATTAACAAATTACAAAATGTGTTTTTTCACTCTTAACAAACACAAGAATTCCAAACATATGAACTATATTGTCTTACAGTTTTAAACATTTTACACTGCACTCAATCCTAACTTCAATTTGCTACCGCGGTCGCCACAGATCCATGTCCGCCATTTTAGCAACAAAAACGTGGTGTCTGCTTCACACCAACTGGTCAAATAATCCATCAGCCCAGCCCTTAACGCTCCACAAAGCATTTTTAAACAGATCACCACCACTGCCTGTCATTTGTGTGTTCATTTCAACCAGCTTACCTGTAAAACATGTAAGGAAACAATTAATGACTGCAGCAAACTGGAGCACTTTCTCTGCTCATGCTAACCACGTACTGACTAAGCTGCTTCTTCTAACGTCAGCTACTGATGTATGGAACTCAAAGCGCCATCTGCTGGCAGAAGTGAGTACTGACTCAGAAACCCTTCTGCAACACAAACTATTGCAGTTTAGATGGGCATAACAGTAATGTTGCTGGTTGTTTCTAAACTTGACAAAATTAAATGGGGGGGCAACTATTTAAATGCCTGTTTCAGTCACACAGTGCCACACATGCATTTGTTACGTCTAGAATGGATTACTGTAACTCTTTGCTAGCAGCGTGTCCTAAAAGTTCTTTAAAAAGTCTTCAGCTTGTTCAAAATGCAGCAGCTAGATTGTTAGCAGGAACCAGCAGAAGAGAACACATTACTCCTGTGTTAGCTTCACTTCACTGGCTCCCAGTTGAATCTAGAATCAAGTTCAAAATCCTTCTGCTAACCTATAGGGCCTTGAATGGTTTGGCCCCATCCAATATTAAAGATCTCATAGAGCCTTACCAACCAAACAGAACACTTCACTCACTAAATGCAGGACTGCTTGTGGTTCCTAGAATCTCTAAAAGTACAGTTCTTGGACAGAATTATTGTCAGGCTAGCTAACAATCAGAGACTATTTAACTCACTTCTCTACCTCACCTACTGCAATGAAGTTTACCACACTGGCTCTACTCGCTCCTATTCCCTCTTCATCCCCCTCGTTCCCACTCTTCCTCTCCCCCCTACCCTAACCAGGGTCTGTATCCTTCTCCCACCCACACTCCCCCCACCTGCAATCTTCATTACATCACTTGTCATCTGCCAATGCTTTATTTTATTTTATTTTATTTATCATGCCTTTGTTTGGTGCAGTACGATTCGCTTGTTGTCCCTCTTTCCCACCCCCTTATAGAGGAGCGGAAGAGATTCCTAATTCCAGGAGGATCGTCTGTGCTCCTGTCTTTGGCCGTGCTCTCGCCTCTGGATCTTCGAGCAACTCCAGCTGTTCCACAACTCCAGCTGGATGAAGCCCATCTGCTACACTATTCAAAAATGTCATTGTTTATTTAAATATTTAGCTGTTATCTTAATTTGTAGCTGTTAATCTAGACATGTGTTTGTTTATTAGACATATACTTGTTATTCAACCATGTATTTATAGAATTAATTAAGCTGACTTTTATTTAATAGTTCTAGCACATCACCTGTCCATCAGGGGTTGAGGATCTCTCCTTTATGTGGGGAACCCTGAGGTTTCTTAGTTTTTTTCCTAAAAAGAGACACAGGTTTTTTATGAGTTTTTCCTCATCGAGAAGGAGGGTGTAAGGGCAGAGATGTTTGTTCAGCTTAGTCTGTTTACCACCAGCTATTGTTTACTTTTACATGTTTAACTTTTTGTTCTTGCAATTTACTGATGTCAGTCCAATGAGGCGGCTATAGCTGTGATATTGGACTATAGAAATATAATTGAATTGAATCTGTATTTTTTCATGCAGAGATTGGTTGATATAATTGTTTAAGATCTATTTGATGAGTATTGCAACATTTGATTTGGTTTCCTTTAGATGCTCACAACCACATCTTTGAAGGATGTGTTATGTATCTTTGCATTTCCATAGATTTACTCAGGTAAATAGAACTTTGTTATTTTTGTATTTTATATTTATGTTTTACAAAATGCATGAAGGCAAATCCTAATATTTAGAAACTTTCTCGTTACTTTCTCGTTAAATGGCACTTGAATGCTAATCATTCTGCAAAGACCACTTTTCTGTTATAGTAACCTTTAGTTCACGTCTATTATGATCAAATAAATCTGATGCTGTACTTTATTTACGTGACCTAAATAGGACAGAGAATGAGGAGAAGAGAGCAGCAGTCAGGAAGCAGAAGGAGACGGATAAGGTGAAAATGAGTCCAATGAGTAATGCATCTGAATAGTCTTATTGAACTCAGTATTTATTGTCAATATGGTTTCCAATTCAGCAGGATTGTGTAAAATTAGAAAAACACAAGACATAAGTTCAGCTCCAAATGTTTATTCAGGTCTGGTCAGTTTGAAACATCAAGGTGAATCAGAGTAATGTGACAGAAGCAAAGAGATTTAAAACATTTTCCAATCTTTCAGCAGGCAGATCAGAAAGGTTTAAGGCCTGCATCTGGAATGTTCCTCCAGGCTCTTCCTTTAGCTCTTGCTGCCCAGGGTGTGCTTGTCAAACAGGTACTCTGCCATCTTGTTGGTGTGAGCGTCCATGCGGGTGAGGTTGGTGATGTAGTCACCAATCTTCTTGATGGCCTCCACCTGTTCGTTCAGGTAGTGGGACTCCAGGAAGTCACACAGCTGGAAAGAAAAAGAAACTTCAGTAAAGATGCTTCAGGTTCCAGTTTAAAGAGGAGGAAATAACTGGAACCTACATGAGGGTCTTTGTGGTCTGAGGCCAGCTTGTGCAGGTCCAGCAGAGCCTGGTTGATGTTTTTCCGCAGCTGCAGGGCGCACTGCATGGCTTCCAGCCCACTGCCCCACTCATTTCGATCTGGTTTCTATTTGGGCAGGATGACACAGCACGGATTTAGTTTGAATTTAGGGTATTTTTGTAATGAAACATTTTATTTCATCGAAGTCCATGTTCAGACCTTGACGTCCTGCAGGAAGATGCGTCCTCCTCTCTTGTTCTGGAAGGACAGCAGTTTGTCTGCGTGCTCCCTCTCCTCATGGCTGTTCTCCTTGAAGAAATGGGAGAAACCTGGAAGGGCCACATCGTCACGGTCGAAGTAGAAGGCCTGTGAGGGAGAGACGGGACGCAGACAGATGTTAGCAACATTCAGACATCGTTTCTGACAAAAAAGACACAATTTATGTTGTTGAAGACATCATCATCTTCAATGGTGGCGAAGAACTAGACAATGCAAAGCAACTTCCTATTAAAATGTAGAATTACCAAAAGTCTTACCATAGAGGTGTAGGTGTAAGAAGCAAACAGCTCCATGTTGACCATTTTGTTGATGGCGGCCTCACAGTCGCGGTGGAAGTTCTGACGCACCTGAGACTCCATTTTAGCTGGTGTGCAGCTGAAAGGCAGAATGTTCCAGAAAGGGACGCAGAAGAAGTTCCGTTCAAACACTGTTGAAGCAAGAACTCCTTTGAGCTTTCTTCCCGAGTATGAAGGAGGAGGAGAGCTGCTCCCTGTATTTATACACAGGGATGATCATGTGACTGATGTACACTGTTCTCACCGTTTGACCAATCACTGAGCTCAGATGAGAAGACGTTAAAACAACAACCTCTGTGGCAGCAGAAGGCTCATCTACAATTACCCTTTTCCCCAAGGCTAGAATGACGCAGGGATTTTTCAACACCAGAACGCCGGCGGAAATTAATGACAATGCACATTTGGTTTTCCAAGAAACAGTCAACTGAGAAATAATATCCTTACAGTTAAAAAAGTGGTTGTGAGATAAGCCAATGCTGTGTAAGATCAACTAAAGCACCTCTTTTTTATAAATATTGCTTTTAATACCTTAAAAGTTATTTTAAAATTCCATTTAGTTGCATAAATAAAAGCATATCCTTTAGCTGATATATAATATCTTTGACGTTTCTTTTCCTGCTGATCATTTTCACTGACGTTTGCTGCATGTCATGTTTGGGTTATTTTTCTGACTAATAGCTGGACATTTTTGTTGTAATAAACAGGTCGGACAAATAGTTGGTGTTGCTGTTTTTCTAAATTTGTTTTCAAGACAATACTCTATAAGAAACATTTAACAGATAGTATGCTATTGGGTTTCTCTGCCCTTAGTGCCGCTGTCATAAGTCATCACAGCTTCAGGAGGAACTGATTCAGGGCTTTTGGAGCAGACAAACATACAACGATGTGGGTTCTGAGGACAAGGTTTCAGAAACAACAAAAGTGACCTGTGGAACAACAACAATAAATCACATAATCAGCAGATTTCACAAAGGTGGTGAGAAGGTTTGTCCTCTGCACATAGTGCTCTAGAGAGCACTTTCTGATTTCAACTCATTTAAAAAAAAACTCAACAGCAAACGTATGTTTTCTTTTAAAGTAATTTTCTCACATATAAATAAATAAAGTTGTGTTTCAATCTGAAGGAGAAACTTATTGTCAGAAAAATAATGTTTTTTGCTCTAATTTTTTTAAGTTAATTTAATTTTGGTTCCTATATTTATCAAGAACCTAAACCATAAAAGCTAACACTCTGAATACTGTTAGTAGACATTTTATTTGCAAAATGAAAAATTTTTTTTCTGTAATCTTTGCAAAAACTTGTAATGAAAGTTGCAGCTGCTGAAGCCACAAGTCCTTGATAGAAATGTTCACAATACGATTTGCGGTGCTTATAAATTATTCAAAATTTTCTGAGAAAGACAGAGAGAAGAGCCCTGGTATAGTTCTCAAGCTGCCGGGGACCTGTGTCAAAAACCCATTCTTAGGTTTCTCATTTAACCTGCAGTATTTTGATAGAAGATGTTCATTTCTTCAATCTGATCCTCCAATCAGAATTTCGTCACAGTAAAATTTCAGTCCAGTTTCACTTTAGTCACAGCTTTTAGAGCTCAACAGACGCCCTCGCCCTCACCCCCCACTGCCCCTTTTTTACCTACTTCCCGTGGCTGAACTCCTCTTCCGCCTCTGCCCCCTGGTATTGCACATGACAAATTCATGGAAAAACAGAAAGAAAAAAAGAAATTCAACATTTCAGCTCTTCTGTTTCTTTTAAACTGGACACATTTGGTCCGCTTAACGTGAACTAGTTTGTTTTCCCCCGATAATCCGGAACAAAGTTTCGGCCTGAATACACCCATGCGGACCCTGGTTCGGGACCAGGAACCGCCCTCTGACCCATCCTTCAAGGTGGTCTCGGTTTGTTTCCTGTTGGAACGAGCTTCAGTTCGCTCTAACATTTTTCAGTTGGAATACAATCCGCTACCGGAGCGAAATAACTGGACCAAAACGGCCACCATAGCAGGTAGTCATGTGATATAAACAGATTAGGAATGAAGAGAGACCGGTGACAAATGTAAAGCATTGATTGTCGTGTTACCAAACAGGAAATACTGGTCCAACTGATCGTCTTGCAGCATGCCTCCCTCATACCAAAGTAACACGTAAAAATTGTTGTTCCTGACATTCAAAACTGGCCATCGATTGAATAAAAAATAAATAAATACATATTAATATAAAGTTTTAATAACTGAACTATCATGACAAAGACCTTAAAGTGCTGCACCTCCAACTTTCTCTTGTTTATTTGACGCACCTCATAGTTCCTGGCCAATGGCTGAAGAGATCTTTGGTCACATGGTTTTGTTTACAAGGTTTGGTTCAAAACAGAAATCTCTGGTTGGCACCAGTCTGAGGACAGAACAAACGAAATCATCAGGACTCGATATGGAACAAATGAAACAAATGGACTTTCCCAGTCTGAATACACCCCTAACTCTTGCAGCAGCTGCAGTGACTTGTTTAATTTTTCTACATTATAATGTACTTATTTCACTCCTGCGACTTATACTCTGGTGTCATTTGTACTCTGGAAAATATGGAGCTTCTTAATTATCCTCAAGGAGTTAGAAGACAATAGATCAAAATCTCTTCAAATTTGCAGCTAGTCCTAAAGGTGATTTACTTTTTTATAAATTAACGTTGGTGACCTTTTTCCAAGGTAAACGGTCAGCAAAACTTTGGGTGTGGTTTAGATTTAAGCTGTATGTTCCCATGTCGTGTGAAAATGTGAAAATCCCAACTTTCACACTTTGTCATAAAATGGCCTCCAAACTGAAGGCCCAATGGCCTTCCCATAAAAAATGTAGCCTTTGTCTTTTTGAAAGATATGTTTTGTGCCCAGCAGCTCATCAGAAATGCAATTCTGGTTTGTGGGCTGTTGATGCAGTGCAACCCCCAGCCCCCCCAGAGCTGAGAGCTCTGTTTGCACGCTCACATGCAAGCTTATAGTCTCAAGCTAGCATTAGCGGCACAAAAATAATGGCGTGCAATGTTAGATCAATCCAGTTTTGATCTAGATTGAGCCAGAATTGCAATTTGCTGCAGTACGAATGTTGAACGCTCATCATTTCTCGCATGTCTAAGTGTGAGCGGGGCAAGGTTGACCCCCCATGGGGGGGGGGGGGGGGGGGGTGACTTTGGCACGCCCATTTCAGTAGCTGCGCTTTTTCAAGCATCTGGCTTTCTGATCCAATGCGATTTGAATGAAAAAATACTCAGAAACACTGTTTTAAAGTTGAAGTTTGGGTTTATTTAATTGATTGTATAAAAATAACATTTTACAACCTTTAACTGATAATCAACATCAACAGTTTTAATCATTAATTATTTTATATAGACCCTCTATTATGAGAAAAATGCTCCAAGAACATGTTAAAAACACAAAAAGACCGTTTTCATTGGAATGAGTCTTGAATAATGTTCAGTTCACTGCACCACTGTGACTCAGCTACTGTCGGGTGAAGAACTGTGAGACAAACCAGAATGCCCGGAAAAAACCTGTGCATGCAATTGGAAAACATGCAAACCGCAGCTGGAATTTGAATGAGGTGAGAGCGCTAACCACTACACCACCGTACAGCCTTCTGTTGTAGAATCAAACTTGGGAAAATTGCTTGGTGTCCAAGAATAATAAATAACCTTCAAATAAAAAAAAAAAAACAACTTTGAGCTGAAATATGACAAATCAAAAGCCTGAACAAAAGGAAGGCGGAAAAGAAAATCTGACCATTTTTTTCCTATAACCTGTGGTTCCTATAGCCTGTGTGCTTTAGCTTCCCTTTTATTTCCAATATAATTCCTGAGCCAACCTTTAACACATTTCAACATGTCAAATCTAATCAAAAACAAAAATGTCTGTGTTGTAAGATAAAATAAATGTACTGCAATAGAATCCCATATTAAAAGAGCAACGTAGCTGCGTTCACACCGAATGCCATTCGTGTGGCAGAGGCGGCCAATGTCAATGTTAGGTCAATGGCAAAGACACAATCTGACATAATGTAGTGTATTTTGAGCAACAGGCGCAGCATGAAGGTCTGACAGCAGCGCAATTTGATCAGTGCGGCGCCATTTGGCTGGCGTGCCGCGACAGGTCAGAGTTCACATTTTAAGCTTTGGTGAGTTATTGCATCATGTCGACCAATCAGGGACTCAACTTTGGGCATGTGACTTTTCACTGACAGCGGGTAAAAAACACATGCACTGTCAGTCCATTCATATTCTTAACCCGCTGTATCCCTTTCCGGGCAGCGGGGTTCCTGGAACCTGTCCCAGCTACCGTTGGGCGAAGGCGAGTATACCCTGGACAGTCTGTCGCAGGACCCACTGAGCTGCAGCTCACGCTCGCTGTGCTGGCTCCTGGGAAGTGATCTGGCGGCCAGACAGAGAGCCGCTGCTGGATGGAGAGGCAGTCTGCTTGGACCTCCAGAACTTTGTGATGTTTTTCTTTTTCATAGAGACGATTATAAAAAAGGTTCCCTCATGTTTTTGTGATTTTACTTGTGCTCTCTCGAGTTAATGCGGGACAGCCCAAACGTCGGTCAGAGAGAGATGGAACCACAGCGGAAGCTGCCATCCCGATACAGTTCTCGCTGCCGGAGTGAAGCTTACTATGCCGGAATAATCTCTGAATGATGTCATGAACTCAAACGTGGAGATGGGATCCCAGATGTTTCTGTAGAGCTCTCTTGTGTTGAGTTCATCAGTCTTTATCAGAGTATAGAAATGCTACGAGAACTACGCTATCCTCCCTCCTAAGATCAGGTGTGACAAACAGCTTCTTGATAATGTTTAGAGCCCAAGTCATTCAATGCTTTTTCAGCAGAGTTCTGAATGAGATAAGATGAAGTCTGCATGATTTGAAATGTTGCGATTTTTCCACAACACAGGAAAATACTCTTTTTATTTGAGCAATCTTCATAAAATGTCACACACTCCACCAGCTTATGTCAAGATCCATTACCTGTATCAGGGAAGTGGACGGAGTGACGGTGACGTCATCCATAGAAAATTGCCTACCTCCAGTCCAACCAAATGAGGTCAATTTAGTTGGAATTTTTTGCAATGCAAACACTGCTGTGTTGGAGCCAGATGACGTCAGGAAGCAGTGATTGGTCAGTCTGAGTCATCGTTTCTACGGCAACCATTCTGGCCAGTGAGCTTGTTGGAGGTCCACACTCCTATATTGAAAGCAGGCTACACAAAATCTGTCAAATGTTTCAAACATTTGCCGTGGGGGCCAGCGCGGTAGCACATGCTTTTATTAAGGCTTCTGATTGGTCAGATTAGAACTTTAATAACTTACAATAAAAATAAAATATCAAGAAAAAAAATGAGGGTTATCAAGAACATGTTAAAAGGTAGCAGAGACTGGATGGTTATTCTGACAAATAGAATGACTGAATAGCTGTTTATTTCCCTACAGAACTCCGGGATTTTGGCTTGTTGGAGCCAGCAGATACTTCCTGTTTGGAATGTGAGGAGGCGGGATAACTCAGTCCAGTTCTTATTCACAGTCAATGGTTGTCACGCTGCTTCTCATCCATCTGCTCTCTCTACAAACACTTAAATTGACACATGATGTGGGAGTGGCTGTACTGTAGCTAACCCACCGGAACAAACAAAGCTTTCAGTATGTTGCCCAAGGAAACGAATGTGAGATTTTGAAAGCCAAGAGTCAAACCACCCAGATGTCTGCTGTGAGATGACTCAGCGAACCACATGAACCTGGTGTTACGACCCCAACATAGCTCAGGTCTAGGGGTAGACAAAATGGGGTCAGACGTATTTTTGACATTCATTAAGATCAAGTTTTCACCCGTTTTTTCATAGGGCTCTCCTTCCTCATTTTTTTTATGTAAAGCATGGTGCTCTCCTTAAGTCCGTAATGTCGCCTAACCGACGGTTACTAAAATCTACATGTATATTTACCTAATAAAGTGATTTACACACGAGTCAACTTAAAGCACAAAAAACCTGCTGCACTTTTTATCTTGGTCCTTCCTTGACGTTTTAATCCACATTTCATCCGCCGTTTTTTCTCTATTACAGCAGATTTTAAAAAATGAAAGCCCCGCCCCGTTGCCTCACGGATTCGACCAGAAATGTCAGTCAATCAGATCAACCAGAAATGTTATCAGTTATCAAATACGCGCCCTTCGATTAATGGCACAGATGTGACGCCATAGTTTTTGCAAAATCAACTCCTTTTTAACCACGTATGACATGGTAAACTAAGAGGCCTCATGTGCTTTTTCAATAACCCCAAAATGTACACGTCAGATGACTCAGTTAAATCCATTGTCAGAACTGTTCTTAGAGTAAGTTTAAAGCACGTTATCTTCTGCTGCATCGCAGTGCCTATAGTTTCTGTTCAGACGCAAAATGAGATAACTGCAAAATAAGTAAGTAAACTTACTTCTTTACACTGAATTTTATTTAGAAAGGAACTTGAATGTGCTGTCAGATTAAAATAAATCGAAAATATTATATAGCCTGTTGAAAAATAACAGATTTGGGGGAAAAAAAATAAATACATGTTATAAATGGCCTAATGGCTGCAAAACTTTCTCAAATATGTAGAGAGATATTGCAGTTCTCAGTTTTATAGTAAGAACTGGACCAAATGGTTCTTTGAGGTTACAGGGCCCTGGTATAGCAGTTGCATTAATTTCAAAGTACACATACAGACTAAACATTACTGGCAGTGGATGCACAATGAGTCCATCGCAGACTAAACGCCTTGTCCACAGATGTCAAATGAAGCTAGAATTTTTTTCTAAAATTACTCAATTGATGGGAAATCTGAATTAGTCTGCTCCAGATCTCAGTCCATCAAGGATTACGTCGTCTTTTGAATGGCTCTTTGAAATTACTCAGCCATAAATTCCATCTTTGAAATTTACTGCTCTGCATATTTTACAAATGCACAAGATGGCACTAAGGAGCCCTCAAATCAGAAGTTCTGCCGAAAATCATTTCACTGGCACAACAGAAGTACTTAAGGAAATCTAAAGAAAAGGTTTTCCTCACTAAATTTCCTAAGTTTGGAATAACTAGTTTATTAACACCAGACAAAATAAAAAAAAAAAAGACAAAAATCCAGCTCAGAATGTTTATTCAGGTTAAAAGCCAACTCAGAAAAACCATCAAGGTGATTCAGAGTAATGTGACAGAAGCAAAGAGATTTAAGACATTTTCCAATCTTTCAGCAGGCAGAGCAGAAAGGTTTAGGGCCTGCATCTGGAATGTTCCTCCAGGCTCTTCCTTTAGCTCTTGCTGCCCAGGGTGTGCTTGTCAAACAGGTACTCTGCCATCTTGTTGGTGTGAGCGTCCATGCGGGTGAGGTTGGTGATGTAGTCACCAATCTGCTTGATGGCCTCCACCTGTTCGTTCAGGTAGTGGGACTCCAGGAAGTCACACAGCTGGAAAGAAAAAGAAACTTCAGTAAAGATGCTTCAGGTTCCAGTTTAAAGAGGAGGAAATAACTGGAACCTACATGAGGGTCTTTGTGGTCTGAGGCCAGCTTGTGCAGGTCCAGCAGAGCCTGGTTGACGTTTTTCTCCAGCTGCAGGGCGCACTGCATGGCTTCCAGCCCACTGCCCCACTCATCACGCTCTGGTTTCTGTGGGAGCAGACACCATAGCAAGACGAATCAGCCAGAACCCAAAATGAAGAAACCTTTGGTTTCTAGGAGACCAGAGTCCATGTTCAGACCTTGACGTCCTGCAGGAAGATGCGTCCTCCTCTCTTGTTCTGGAAGGACAGCAGTTTGTCTGCGTGCTCCCTCTCCTCATGGCTGTTCTCCTTGAAGAAATGGGAGAAACCTGGAAGGGCCACATCGTCACGGTCGAAGTAGAAGGCCTGTGAGGGAGAGACGGGACGCAGACAGATGTTAGCAACATTCAGACATCGTTTTTTTTTTTTAACCAAATATTTATAGTATCTTTGAAAAAACTAGAGGAAACTGCAGTGTCGCAGATGTAAAGAAGCGACAGCTAGCTAAGCGTACCGAATATCTTAAAAGCGGGTGGGGCTTAAGACAACTTAAAGCAAAATAAAAGGAAACAAGTCATAAATGATGATACAGTTGTCATGTTACTTATTTCTTACCATAGAGGTGTAGGTGTAAGAAGCAAACAGCTCCATGTTGACCATTCTGTTGATGGCGGCCTCACAGTCGCGGTGGAAGTTCTGACGTACCTGGGACTCCATTTTAGCTGGTTAGTTTTTCTCGCTTTTATTAACAAAATGCGGTAGAAAAATAAAATGCCTTTAGGTAGCAGTCAAGTAGAGCAGGATTAAAGCAGCTGAAAGGTAGAATGTTCCAGAAAGGGACGCAGAAGAAGTTCCGTTCAAACACTGTTGAAGCAAGAACTCCTTTGAGCTTTCTTCCCGAGAATGAAGGAGGAGGGGAGCTGCTCCCTGTATTTATACACAGGGATGATCTCGTGACCAACATACGTCACCTTCGAATTTTGACCAATCGCTGAGCTCCTAAGAGAAGGGACAAAGAAAAACAACAGCTTTGACACAAAAACCTTTTTTTTCTTCCTCATGACTCAGAGATGTTTAAACTGATGATACCGCGTTACAGTGACAAAGCATTTTTAGTTTTCCAGGTAACAGTTGACTTAAACAAGTTTGTATTTGTCAAGAAACATTTCAATGTGATGATTTCATGCTAAAATAATTATTTTAGATTCTTTTTTTAACTGAACCTTGTTTCATAGACTTAAACAATAATGCCTCTATATGTAGAGTGAATCAGATCTGTTAACTATGAAAAGTTTGTATCATTACATATGTGTAAACTACATTGCAATAATTTAATCTTAAGAAAAAAGAGCCTTGTTTCAACAGAAATGGCCTTTTTCCTGTCGTGCAATAAAAATTATTTTAAAAAGAAAGTTTTTCAATAGTACAATCATAATTTGAGGGAAAACTTTTTGAGTGAATGGAATTTTTTTTCTTAAAATAAGAATTCTCGCTAAGACCATTCTTCTTACCCTGTTAGCAAGATTTTTTGCTTTTTAAAGTTTTTATTCATAGTTTTTATTATAATTTAAAGAAATTGTTCTTTCTTCTCCACATATTTTTCTCATCTTAAATCCTGTTTTAACTCATAGGTGCTTTTTAAAATTAAAAACAAGCTTTTCCTGTGGTATTAATCCAGAAACTGAGAATGATATAAAATCTTTTCAAAACATTGAAACATGCTTGCTTAAATGTTGAAAACTGATTTTTTTTTGTTCTGCACTGTGAAAAGGTTACCAGTAAACGTTTAGAAGCTTCCCAAAAACTAATTAAAAACCTTATTTTATTTAAAATGCATTGTTTTTTTTATTTACTTTTAAATATTCCTTTTCAACTTAACAGGTTATGTGGTACAAAACCAGAGCAAATATAATCACTTTTTGCTGTCAGACCCAGATTGATTGTTGAGAAACTTGATGTGGGATGGGCAGTCTTTATTTCCACATTTGTGATTTTGTCCTGATTAAGCTAAACATCCTCACATCCTTTTATGATGAAAGACTCCAGTGGAAAAAGCCACTTCTTCTTCTGCTAATATAAGATAAGAACATGATGTGTTTTAGGAACTGATCTCTGAGGATGCACACTGCTGACGACTGAATCATTTATGGCTTTCCACCTGATTCCCTGGGTCCATTTCCATGTAGTGACACTCCGTCGTCTCACTGCTTCCAGGTATCACCTCCTATATGAAGGCTTCACTGCAGATATCATCAAAACACATCGAGCTCATCTTGAAAAAGAGGCCCAGCTGTTCCGAAGACGTGGGAAAAACAGTTACGCTAAATCTGCAAAACGTCTCATTTCCCTTTGTATGCTTTACTTCCTGTCTTGCTCCTTTTGCACTTCTCTTTTTCAAAATGGCCGCTCACAGAAGCACAAAACAACGAGCTGGAACAAAGAAGATTTTTCGTTTGGTTTTATCTCCACTTCTCTCCAAATGTCACAGATGCATACATTTAGCTATTTTTTTTTTTGCTTTGTCATGCATCACAGTCATCTTTAAGCAGGAGGTGGTTTTCCTGGGTCACAGCATGACTCAGCGTTTCACCCTCACATGATTCTGGCCCGTCTGTGAAGGAGCAGCAGGGAGGAGACATGTGACCGCAGTAATGTTTATCTCAGCAAAGTGCTGGCTGGAACTGGTTTGGACACATAACAAAGGAAAAAATGAACCTAAAACATCGTGTCACAAGTTACTTTTTATTACATTTACTGACATTTTATGCACAGATGTCTGGAATCACCTTAAACTAACTCTATGAAGGATTTGGTTCCTTTAAAGTTTGATAGCGTGCTCTCCTGCATGGGAGCTGCTCCTGAAAAATTGCATTCCTGCATTTCGTAAAGTTAAATGCTGTTTATCTTTCAGGTGTGTGAGGTTTGTCTGAGAGCTGCTTCCAGCTACACATAACAGTTTTCTCAGCTTGATGAATCAGGGCTTGTTCTTGTGTTTTCTTCTTGATCTAAAAGCCTTAACAAAGTGCTGTCATGTTTATGCTGCTACATCTCAGTTATTCAATTCAAGAAAGTGTATTAACAAAGGACTGATTTTCAGCTAAAAAGATATCTAAACAAAGCAGGAATTTTGTTATTACAATAAAGTTCATTCCACAATGATCAAGATTTTATTAATCAAATCATTTCAGTACAGTAAAGTATTGCAAAGTCATGTATTCTAATAGCCTAATGAATGACCTACAGGTGTAGCTTGGCTGGGATCTTCTGTACCCAAAATGCAACTGGAAGATTCTGATAGAAAACAGCTCCTCATGAACAGAATCAGAACATATCATGTTTACCTGCAAACATTTACTGGTTTTAATTCAAGTGAAGTCTGAAACTCCAGGGAATCTTTTAGCATGAGTGATGATATAAACTATGAGATTTTAAGAGAGAAATAATTAAAAGAATGAGGTTATTTGACAAGTATTTTCTTCTTCAGTCTTCAGTTTTATTTATGTAGCCCAATATTTTAACACAGTTGTCTTCATGGGCGCTCTATTCAGGCCCTTGAAATTGGAGAAGTGCCCAGTCGGGAAACATGTTGATTAAAAGTGAAATGCAACTTACCAAAGTGAAGCTTAAGCTTCAGGTTTACTGTAGATGTTGGCAAATCTCAATAAAGCATCACCTGATGGTTTACAGTAGAATAATACAGATTTATGAGGTACACAAGTCAGTGTTTCACTTGAGTTTGTGTGGTTTTTGCAGTCATTCACACAACTCTACTAGACTTATACTGCATGTGTATGGATAGAACTAACACTGATGACTGAAACATTCATTACACATGGATGACACCTGAAAGGTATTTTAGATTTAAAAAATGGATCTAAACCACCCAGTTCTATTTGTTCTGAGAGAACTGAACAGAAAATGTTAACACTGGAATGCATCAAAAAAGAGAGAGGAAGTGGAAAAAGGAATGAATACAAAAAAAAAGCTTAAAATGGAAGCTTTACATCTACAGTATGTGGACTGCAGCAGTTATTTTAAACTTGATCTGTAAAAGGTCAAAGGTCATTTGGCTTTTACACCTTTGTTACATTTTAAACCTACGACAGAGAAGGCATCCCTGGTTTGTTTGCTGAAAACAAAATACAGTTTCTCTATTTTTATAGATTAAAAAAGAATATCCCTCCTGTGAGTTTTGATCATCTTCACTAATCACATGGTTCCAAAGTGAAGCCGCTTCTACAGCTGCTGTTTTGGGGCTTCTTTCCGACTGTCACTTCATGCAGTGGGGATCCACACGCTCTTCCACTGGACGGCATTCCTCCACAGGTCCTCCAAGAACGTTGGAGTGGGCTGAGTCCAGTCCACACCTGCATCCTGGTCTTTCTGGCAAACCAGCCTCAGGGTTTTCAGCGGGCAGGTGCACGTGTACTGAAGGTACTGGCATCCCTGCGGCAGGAACCCAGACAGAAGTGACAAACAGAAATGAGATGACTCTTGGGCTTTGTCATGAAGAGAATTCGATCCAACACTGCTTCCAGGAGGATTTTTCCAGCTCTCTTTAATTATATATGAGGACTCTGGTGTTCTGCTCTCACCTCAGCGCTCCCCCAGTACCAGATAGACCTGATGACGCTGTGATTAGCAAGAGCCACTGTCAGCTGGTCTCGATTTCCTGTCACAATGTTAACAAGCCCTGCTGGCAGGTCAGAGGACTGCAGCACCTGAGGGGATGAGCAGAGTGTAGCAGGGATGTTTTGGATCAAATCAAACCTCATTTTAACCAAACGTCTGTGACACTTTCTAAAATGACTGATATTTCTGAATATGTTCATACATGAGTATATTAAATCGGGGAGCATATAAACAGAGAGCTCTCAGCAATGTGTGTGTGTGTGGGAGGGGTGTCGAGGTTTCTCTGCGCGAACAGTCCCACCCAAAATCCAGAGGTGAATTTCTAATGAACTCTTGCCGTTCTACAGAAACTATGTCCTGGAAAACAACACAAGTTTGTTTGGTTTTTTTTTTATTTATCTTAGCCAAAAATCACCATAATCACCATTAAAAGGCCACTAGGAAGACTTTTGGAGCTGACTGGCTACACAGCAGCTCAGACTTGATGCTCCAGAGGGTTATAAAGAGGTGGGAGTATAGTGGACAGTATCCTTAGTTTTTATGATACAAAAGCTTTTACTTTCATATATTCTTATTACTTTTTATTGTGTATGTTGGTGAAATGTCTGTGAACTCTAATCTGATCAACACTTTAACATGTTGTTGTGCATGCAGCATGTTTCACTGACAATAAGAGCACATTCCATTCAGTTCAATGCAATTCTACTCTATTTTAACGGTTGGACGTTTACCTGAATGAAAGCTATGGTGGGCAGCGGACGCTGTTGGCTGGGAACCATTATAACTGCATTTCCTGTGGCAATTGCTGCTCCAAGAAGAGTCACCATGGAGAGGAGGGGGCTTTCATCAGGCAGGACAACCCCAACAACCCCTAGGGCTTCTGGGAAGGAGAGGGCGGAGCCTGACTTTGGTATAGGCTGAAAAAGAGGAGCCCCATGGAAGGAGAGGGTGAACTGAAATTACTTCATGGTCCCACCTGACAGTCAGATGAGAACACCTTCACGAGGCCTCACCAGAGATCCTCCCTGCACTTTGTCACAGTAAGCCGCCCACAGAGCCAGTCTGGTGATGCTTTGCTCCACGTCTTTGTCAGCCTCATCCACGGACACACCGGTCTGATTGCTAAGGGATGTGGCAAGATCCCGCCTCTTTGCCTCCACGCCTTTTGCCAGAGAGTGGAGCGCCAGAGCACGTGCAGACGGACTCTTCTTCTGCCAGCTGGAAGGAGAGTGGGATGTTCAGATAGTTTTCCCTCCAGGAGTGAAAAATCCACCTGGTTGCTGTTCAAGTTATGAAAGAACAGATGAGTCAAAACAGATGCTCCACCCTGAGATGAAGTGATGAGCAAACAGGGAGGCCTGACCCACAGCAACATGTCACTGTGTGTAACCACAGCCTCACCGATCAGCTGGAGAAACGCCCTAACACAGCAGAACCATGCAAAAACCAACTCTGTGGAAGCACATCTTTTCATGTTCAGAAATGTGAACATATGTTTAAAATATGTGGAATTTGACTCCCACATGGCAACATGAAGTCTTTTTTTTATGATTCACATCTGACCCAACAGAAATGACATGTGGAGTTCCCCAAGGCTCCATCCTGGGGCCACTTCTATTTAACATCTACATGCAAAGAACAACGATATTAGTTACCATGGCAATGCAGATGACATGCAGATATACATTAAAATGACAGGAGACCGAGGCCCTGTAATGACTGGGTGTGTCACAAAAAGAGAAACGGTTGGAGGTCACTACACAGCTTTAATCCATTCATCTAAAAACCACCAACCTGGCCAGAAAATTTGGTGTAGTCGTGGACACTGACCTACTTTTAGATAACCCTAGGTACAAACTGACCCAGTATATACTAGGCAGATGTCTCCAGTCATCTGGATCCAGTCTTTTGTCAGTTCTAGAGTCAAAACCAAACACGGAGAATCTGCATTCACCTTCTATGCTCCACAGATCTGGAAGAGACTTCCAGAAAGCCTTAGATCAGCTGAAACACTCAGTATTTAAATCCAGGTCAAAGACCCACCTGTTCTCAGCTGCATTTGATTTATTTGGATTCAAAAGTTTAAATCTGCACCCTTTTTTTAAGTTAACTGAAAATGAATTAATTTTAAACTTTAATTTTTCTTTTAATGCTCACTCCTTTACTGTTTCTGTTTCTTTGAATTGTCGTCCATAAAATGTGCAACACAAATGAACTTGCCACATGAAGATCGACTGTCCCTTTAAATCACAAGCGAAGTTTCATGACCATCAGGTCATGTCAATAATTTACTCTGTAGGAGACCATCTAAGTTTGACTTTAAAACACTACATTAGAAGAAAAAACTATTTTTTAGAAACTCCAAAGCCTGGAAGAAACTAAACACGTCACTTTTGTGTTGAGTTTGTCAGAAATGAGTGAAATTTCCAAGTTTAAAACTGTAAACCATCAGAGGATCAGCAGTTTTGTTTGTTCTGGTCTTCTGGACTGTTTTTACTGCTCTGACACTTTACAGCAGATGATAAGATCCGATAAGAAAATGTTTCCATGGAAACATCAGGTTGATCCAAATGTCCTGAAACTTGTTTTTTAAGGTTCGTTTGAAGTATTTTTAAAAAGAATTGGGATTCTTAACACAAATGATGCGGATAAACATCAAACCAACCAGGTTTTAAATGGAACCAAACTACAGTCAACTATAGTGATATGGTTGGACTGTTTTAGGGTGAAAGGTTAGGCTGGTGGTTGCTGAGCTCAGGGTTCACCTGCCTGAACACACCTGGTTCAGCTGATCCTCAAGCTCTGATACCTACACTCAGAAAACAGTAAACAGACAGCATGGAGGACCCACTCTGAGAAACAAACCATCAAAGACTTCACCACTTCTACAAAAACTCTGACATTAGAAAGCACAAAGTCAGCTGAAACCAAACAGGCTGGTGCTTTAAAGGAAATCTGCTGACACAAGAAAATGTCTTCATCTATGCAATTTCTGTAAGACTGTTCTAGAAGACTGATGTCAGGACCCTTTATGTTAGCCTTTGAGGACATCAACCAGCAACACAGAACAATTCAAACTTGTAATGAAGAACAAAGAATCCCTTTGGATCACCAGATATAACTCCACCTGATGTTTTTACAAAAAAACTTTATTTGAAGTCTTTATTTTATCTTTGTAAAACCGAGCATCAACAGGTTTTATTATCACAGCAGTTAATTCTGCTTAACTGGGGCTCTGTCAACTAGAAAAACAAAGATCAGGTCTTTAGGGGTTAAATCCCTTCTCCCGCAGCACCGTTTCACTGCTTTCTGTCTGCCGACAGCAGGAGAGCATGATCTTTTCTCCTCGGTCAAAATTCCTTTCTAGGTGGTTGTTTGCGTCAACGTTCTAGGGCTGTCAACGTTAAAACACGGGATTATTTTTTTATAAAATTAACGCATAATTATTTATTAACGCAGATTAATTACACATCAGAAGCAATGCCACTTCGGGTCTGCATTATTCCACTTATACCGTGGTCACTTCTAAAGGAAATAAATATTCAAACAATTTTTAGTACTTTAGTTCTAGTTATTTTTTCACATACATGGTGCGGCCCGTTGTCACGGTAACACGAGAATGCATCGCTGGGCCAGCAGACCACGACTGCAGCGGCAGAGGAAAGTGATATATGTCCTGATCACCACGATAGGATCAGTAAAGCATTAAAGAAGCCTGCACAATGATATATAACATTTGAGCTATGTGACCGGAACTACTTTTTAAGGTGCACCTGTATCTAGTAAAACACTGATTAATCGTGAACGATCCAAAAGCGTGATTTTTAATCAATTGATAGCACTAGTTTAGACAACCCAATAGAGACACTTTCTGTCAGTTTAAGGCATATTGAGTTATAGAGTTATTGATCCCGGAAGTCTGAATCTGTGAATATCTCACTAGCTAATTATCTTGCAAGCGAGATATTCACAGATCGAGTTATCAACCACGTGAACGGGCCCAATTTCCGATTATGTGATGGAATCGGGAGATCCCTAGTTCTGATCTTCGGCACAAAATTTTTTAAGAAACAAAAAAAAATCAATGTTCCAGTTTAAATGAATCAACAAATTGGGTCATATTTAAGTTTAAATGCAAATAATCTTAAGACTTAAGTTCATAAATGGTGATTTAGGAGCCCATCGGCTTTTCCTCAGAGCTGGATTTTCCTACTGTTTCTATAAGGTTTCTTTTATGTCACAGTCTCTCACCCAGGTTGGACTTTGATGGCGGCCTCCACTGCGTTACGGACATCTTTCCGGCCACCTTCTGGACAGAGCCCCAACACACTGCTGCACCCTGGTGACGGCATTGCAATACTGCAGCCAGACACTGATTTACAGGCTTTGCCGCCAACAAACTGCAGGTAGGACGGAGGAGAACTACGACAAACACAAAGCAGAATCCAATCATTTAAACTTGTTATTCATCTCTGGTTAGTTATGGGGAGAACAAACAGAAATGACCTGGTAGGGTCAGGAATGATTGCTGGTGACGCCTTTGTGCCAAACTTTGAGTAATCCAAGGAAACAGGGGATGAACGAAGAGGAGCAGAGTAGATGGATGGATGCAGGAACTGGTACAGACCCTGTTGGAGAAGACATGACATAAAAATACAGAACAGGAATCACAGAAAGTAGAAGCCCGTGTCAGAAAGTTTCTCTAAAAATATTTTACTGTTGAAGTAAACTGAATTTGAGTAAACTATCCTGTTTTCCGTACCATAAGGCGCACTTAAAAGCCTAAACTTTTTTCAAAAATCGTCTGATAATCCGGTGCACCTTTTGTGTTTACCAAATTCCAAAGTCTGAAAAACTGTGCTTGTGGGACTTTGGAAAGTGCTCTGCTGGACTCACTGTCAGACCATTTCTCACTGACACAGGAGTGGCGAGCACACGGATGTGTGCGTTGTGTACATGCACGGCTGCGTGCCGCACGCCGCCCAGACAACTTGCCAAACTTTACGCACGTTTTTCCAGAATGTTAGCTGCACGTGACTCTCTGCAAGAGCCACTCGTATTCGGCCCTGCTGATTTAGTGTTCCATCACACTCCACGAGGTCCCCTTCAGGCCTGAAGAAAAAGGTCCCCGGTGCCACCGGAGGAAAAGTGAAACAGAGCGCAAGTCTTTGTTTGAGGGGGAGATGGACGACAGAAGGAGCACAAACTGTTACTAAGACTGGGATGCAGCGCCGGGTGAATTACACCTCCGTATGTGAATGGATCGTGGAAGCTTTAACTGTTGTCCGAGTTTTTGCTAAAGCCGGCATCTTTGCCTAACAACCGCCTGGCAACGAGACTGACTCTGACAATGATGAGAGGGAAGCCGCCGTGACTGATTACACAGCTGTTTGATTCAAACACCGAAGATGTTTTGCGGAAGAAAATTGATTAAAGTTAATGTGAGTGGACCGTTAAATAGTCAAATAAAGCTCATCAAAACTCACTAGCTTTTTTCAGTTATTTTATAACACGACGCACCTTGTGTATGGATCGAGTACAGAAATAGACCCCGTAATTATGGTGCGTAAAATACGGTATGCAAAGCTGTTGAGTTTGTATCTGGTGTTTTCTTTTCCTTCGAGGAAAAGAAAAAGACGCTCAATGTTTAAGCGTAAAGACTCAAAATCTTCTGTCTCATTTCATGTGTCTCTGCTTTACAACAACAGTTCAACGATGACATCCGAGCTTTGGTCCTTCATCTGCGGCTCACCTCCTGTCCTCCGTCTGTGCAGCTGCCGCCGTCTTTGTGAGTGCAGACGGGCAGACACGGATCCAACACGGAGTGAGAATTCACCCACACCGAGCCCACCGACAGACTGAGGAGGACAGCAAAGGTGTGAAGAGCATGGCAGTAAACAGACACGCTTCCAAGCTCCGCCCTGCGGGTTTCTGAGTCAAACTCTTTCAAGACCCACTCCAATGAAAACGGCCTTTTCAATATGATCTCTTACAATGATTTAAACAAAGATTTAAACTGTATTTCTGAATATTTCCTTTATTCAAATTATGAGAAGACAAAAACCTGTGGTTTGATAAAGCTCATGTTTCTGATACAGAAACTTAAATGGGCGGGCCACAAGCCCCCTGCTCCACTCCATTCTAATGCATCCACGTGCAGACAAACAGATGCATGCACGTCTTTGTTTTCCACGTCTAAGCTGAGGTCTGAACCGTACGGCTGGATAGCTCCGACTTTTCTTAATAATTTTGTTGCTCCGCTGTTAGATTGGAGTGTGAGGGGCTGTAAGTTAGCGGGAGATAGTGTAAATAAAGGGATGATGGGATATCCACGTAGGGTTACTTCCACGCCAACAATTCCACCCACAACTCAAAGGGGAATTTCCAATGAGCTCCTGCCGCCCTGCAGAAAGTATGTCTGAAAAAACAACACAGGCTTTTTGATTTGGCTAAAAACAGAATAATCATGATTAACAGACCACTGGGAATACTTCTAAAATAGATCAAAATAAAGCTGGAGTGGGATGTTCAGGCACCTGCTCGGCTGAATTATGGGTTTTGGGGGCAAAATGACAGAACTGCTGTCATTTCTTACAACATTGATAGAAAAATATTTTAAAGAGAGAAAAAATTGATAGTTTAATCAACAATAAATATCACTAAAGATTTCTAAATGACGCATAACAGATAAAAGGTGACAAACAGACACAAAATGAGGAGAAGAGGAAAAGAAAATCATGGTTTTGTGTTTACTTCTTGGCGGTCTCCAGAGCCAGAGTGAGGTCTTCAGTCCAGATGGAAGCTGCCAGGCCATGAGGACTGTGGTTCCCTAAACACCACAGAGGTCCACAGGTGAACCCAACAGTCTATTCAGCTTCAGTATTTTCAATTTTAACCAAACAGAAGTCAGGCTGCAAAAACAGAGATTAAAGCTCAGTGTAAACCTGTACTTTTAAAGAATGACCGATCACTCCAGGACCTGTACTGCCCCCTACAGGTGGATTCATACATTATAACGTTAGATCAGTATTTTTAAACATTTGAGCCAAGGTACGCTTTTACTTTGATATAAAAAAAAAACAAAAAACACAACAACCAGAAATGTAAAAAAAAAAAAACAATAAAGGAAATGATGTAGTCGATCTTAACAATAGATAACAGTAACATACCAGTCTTTTATGATCTTTCTTAAATTCTCAGTGTGAAACCAGGTTCTGTTTGGATCAACGCAGAGCTGATATCCTGATAATGCTAAATGTTTTGTAGGCCAATAAAATGAAAGTGATTAATTTCCCTCAGCACCCCCGATCATCTCTCATGGCGCATTGGATGAAAAACACTGGATTGGCTAAGAGGTTCAGATTTTGAAAACATTAATATTTTTGGGAAATGTACCCACAAGTCACACATTTAAATATACAACGTCCAACAAAAATATACGAAAAAATTAAATACAAAAAGAAAATATCATTTATTTTTAGATTAAAAGGAGCGACACTGATTTATTTCTCGTGGAAAAACTCCAGACAGAGAATCTCTAAAAACCTCGACACGTTTCTGTGAAGCTGCAGTTCTGCTTGACGTAACGTTTGGAACAAAGTTCAGCTGCGGCGGGGCCGCCTTACCCAGAGCTACTGCCTCTTTGTGACATCTGAAGGTCATGAGCGGCAGCAGAGGTCCAGGAGCCGGGCTGACCACACACGGCGAGGCGGGGGCCGCACCGCACAGCACCGTGGGAGGGTACTGAGCCCCCGATGGGGGGGCGGCACAGGACTGGATTAACTACAAAGAAACCAAAAGAGATCCCATGCCTTTGTGTTTTAATTAACTGATTCCAAATTATTCATTTGTACAGACAGATGAATCTGTTTACGGCTGGTGTGTGTGAATGGTTGATAGCCGGATTTCAACCAGACATTTGTAACTATTAGAATTGACTGGAAACATACTGTTTTCTGTAAATAAAGCTATATTATCATTTCATTCAACAGATGTTACTTTGACAAAAATCTTGTGAATGTCATGTCCAATAAAAAAGAGAAAAAACTTTTTTAAAATGTCATTAAAAATTAAAAATTTCGTATAGCTGGACTTCAGTGGAAGGGGAGTGGCCTTCCAACAAGCTCACTCATGATTGGTGAGAGTGGTTGCCTTAGAAATGTTGACTCAGATCGACTCGGACCGATCACTGCTTACTGTCAACATGGTGGCGTCCATATCGAGAAATAATGATTTAACTTAATTTGGCTGGAACTGGAAATAAGCCGTTTTCTATGGGTGACATCAGACTCAGTCCAGTTCTCTTATACAGTCAAAGTTTGCACAGACCTTGGATGTGTCTAGTTTCAAGTTTTCTGACCCACCGTAGCCCCCTGCTGTTGAGCCTCTTGCACTGCAGCGTCCACTAGGCTGCGGTCCGCCTCATTCTGAAGGGAAACGCACTTTAACCCAGTCAGGCGCAGCTTCAGACGATCTACAAAGTTATCATACACACTCTCCTGCACGCACAACACCCAGTGCACCTGAGGGAAGAGCACAGGGAGAACTCTGGAGCAGACTGCAGACTACACAGAAGAACATCTCATCCGTTGCTGCATTACCTCACTCTTCTTCTTAAAAGCTGCCTCTATTACTTCATCCACAGCACTGTTTATGTCAGCCGACTCAAAGATGATAAAGGGACACGTGGCCCCAATGCAGGGGGACACAGAGACAGGAACCCCCAGCCCTGCTGAAGCCTGAACCAGTGCCAGTCCGTCCTGGAGAACAGAAACATCAATTAGACGGTGGAGTCAGCTGCAAAAACTGAATTTCCCTCGGCTTTGAAATGACACACACCTGCTTGTTGCCGCTGTAAGTGACATAGCGGATGTTGGGATCCTGAGCCACTTTGACTCCGAGGGTGACATCACTTCCGGTTAAGACGTTAAGAACCCCAGCAGGAAGCCCCGCCACTGAGAAAAGCTGTGACAAGAGGAGAGCTGGGGGTGCGCTGCTCCGCCCAGGAACAACAATCACAGAGTTACCTAGAAAAAAAGAGACCAGCAGTCAGTGATACGGAGGTCGAGGGGGCGGAGCCTGCAGGTGTGTGGGACTCACCCATGGCAAGCGCTGGTAGGACTTTCAGCATCAGAGAATAGATAGAAGAGTCATCAGAGGTTACAACTGCCACCACACCTGGAAAAAACGACAACAAAAGAGTGTCAAACCTCCACAAACTCACTTTTAAAAAAACAGACTAAGACTCACTCACCAAGAGGCGACCAGCCAGAGATGAGCGTGTCCCTGAGCTGAGCCCAGCTGCTGTAGAACTGCAGAAGTCTGATCAGGGATGGAGGCGAGCACGCCCTCACACAAAGCTGGGAAAGCTCTGACAAGCACTGACCATGCAGCCCAAGAACACCCACCAGCCTGACAGCAGAGGACAGGAAGGTCATGAGAGGGAGGCTCCACGCAGAGCAGCTCTGTGGAACTGGTTTGCACAGACCTGAGCAGCACTTTGGCTCTTTGGTAGCAGCTCATGAGGCTCCACGACTTGTATCCGCTGACAGCAGAAGAGGCGCACAGGGAAACGTCGCCCTCTTCAGCACACAGCACGCTACACACTTGACCACCTGGTGGAATCCGCAAAAGAGGAATTTCTTTTAGCCACCAAAAAATAACATACAAATTCTGTTCATTCACCCAGTTAGCGCTTACCTTTAGAGTCGAGGACAGAGAGGCTTTTTCTTTCTGCTAAATGAACAAACTTCCCATCAATGTAGAATCCTAGAGAGCAGGAATGATGATCCAGCCAGGCCTGAGGAAGAAGCAGAGCAGACAAAAGCTCATTCAGATCATAACGCCGTCTCATTCATCAAAATTAGGAACTCAGAGGAGCTGTAATCTGTCCTAATCTAGGGTTTTGTCCCATTAGTTGCATTAGCTTCAGCTGAGTTAAGTTATGTTCATGTTTTGAATATGGTATTAATAAAGTAGGAATAGTTTAATTTGAACTAATATTATTGCTTCAACCAGGCAGATGAAGGACCACATATTTTTAAAAAGAACACTTTTTTGACCACAATGTGTAACATGAAGCAGATAAACAGGCTGATAAGATTATAGAAAGGACACCAAACAAAAAAAAATCAATGTTAAAGACAAAATTTCCTTGGCGGGCTGGTAGGACGCCGCCCCCTGTTTTAATGGTTTTTTGGTAGCTTATGTAAAATTTGTTAAAAATTTACAAGCAGGAAGAGCAAAGTGCAGAGCTCAACATGTCCAGTGAAAACTACAATGTAACAAGAATTCACTAGCAATCAGTTCAATGTCCTAAACAAATCAACAGTAACAGACTTCATAAGATTTTACATGTGATAAAAATGACAGACTCACGGTTTCAATTATTACATTTTATATTAAAATAATGTTTAAATAGAAACATGTTTACAACGTTTCTGCAATGCCTCTCAGAAAGGTTTTTTATGGATTCAATTTGGTTTAAAGTGTGTTCCTCACATGGTGTAAGTTTACATTTCAGCATCTACTTACAAGTTCTACCCAAAATGCATCACTCCATGCCGCATTCCGGAGAACACAAGGCTGCAATTACCGTTAAAACTTCATCTATGTGACTTTCCAAAGATGTCCGACATAAAAAGGTTCCACTGCAAACTTAGAAAAACATTAAACTTATTTTATTAGGTTGTAAAAATGGAAAATAACGGGGTTTTTTTAAGGGTTCAAGTTAAAGACTCAATAAAAACGGTTTAGAAAAATATGTAGTAATATTACTAACAGTGGATGAATTGAACTTTAATTCTGTGCAGTTAAATGGACTCACATGCTCGTCGCGTGACAACTGGTGGTCAGGCAGGTTAAGACTCCTGACCTCGGAGGAAAACTGACATTTGTGGGTTATTTGACACTTTACCTGCGCGGTGGCTGTGGAGGAAGGGGCAGCGGGTCCGCTCTCCATGCTTCGAAAAATCGTCAACACTGTTTCAGTGGTTGCACCGCCGGCCATGCTACAGTTAGAAGAGTGAGGCACGAGGCAACTCTCAAGAGATGCTAAAATGTTCAAACAAACAAACAAACAAACCCAATGTCTAAAACAAATCAATCTTTTTATCACTGATGGGTTGATACAAATTATATCGATGTTTTCATGAACACTACTAAGAAGTCAAACGAACTACAAGATGCTAGCTTCCTGCGCCGGATACGTCACTCCTACCAACTTCCGGTCCATCTCACATGCGTAACACAGCGCTTTCAGTCCACCCAGCCATTGATTTATCACCATTTAATATGTCTTTTTGCTTTGTTTTCTTTTTGGTAATGCCTGAACAGTGTACGGAAGGTTTAAACTTTACATCTTTATCTTAACTTTAATTTGATTTGACCGCGGATCCGAAACAAGAAAGAAAGAAAAAAGAAAAAACGGTTAAACAACTTTTACTGCAGTTTTAAGCATTTGAGATGTTTCCAAAATTTAGCTGAAAAACCAAACTACTATTACTAGGATTGTTGTTTTTCTTCGGCTTATCCCATCAGATGGTTTACTGGGATAATTTTATGAATAATAATGTAGAAAAACGTTTTATTTTGATTAAAAATGTTTACTATATTGCAGAATTTTAATCACTTTTTTTAATTATTATTTTTTGTTTATCATGATTGCATGTGCAAGCTAAAAGGTTCTGTGCATAAAGCCGGCTATCTTGATCACAAAAACGATTTAGTTTATAAATCCAGACTTTTAAAACTCTATGACCTTGTTGATTTTTTCTCTGCCCAAATTCTAAACAGTTCATACAACACATGTTGCCACAGAAATACAAATTATAAAAATGCAAACACAGGTTCATTCTTTCTGGCCTGTGTTAAAGCCATGTTTGTCCCTCATTAATAACATACACTAACTGACTCATGGCTCATTTCCCTTCTTTAAAAAGCCAATTTGATTAGGTTGGGAATTCAACTAAAAGATAAATAAATGTTGGATTGTTTCCATGTTTTGGGAAGTTATGGTCAGGAGTTCTGAATATTTCCTTTCATCTGCCAAGACTGTTTTGTAATTTTCCAACTTTTTTTTATTGATTTGCTTGTTTGTGACCCCGGACACATTTTTGTTTTCTACAATGACTTGTGGGGAAGGAAATCATGGACGCACACGTGAACACGGAGCTATTTTGACAGCGTACCACCAAGAGGCAGCCGAGATCGCGCCGTAAGCACAGAGAAGTGCGGAGAAATGTATGGTTTGTATGGATCAGCGGGAAACCTTTTTTAACTGAGGACGACTTGTTGTTTCTAAAATAAATGGAACCCTAGTTAAAACGTCCTCAGAGAGCTGGACAAAGAGCTGCCGTTAAAGAGACGCCACATCGTTGAAAATGCCGCGGAGAAAGGTGGGACAGCATCACGTCATAGCTAATGTTAGCCGCGCAGAGGTAAAAATGCAAGCCTGTCGTATTTAAAGGCTGGGAGGGGGGCACTAGAACATTTTGTCATTTTAAGTTTGCAGATTTTTAAATCATACCGCTGATGCTGGTATTGTGAATACTCAACCCTAACTAATGAGTACATCTTAGCCTTTATTTATAGATTTTTTTCCGTGGTAAACGCAGTTCGCTGCTTTAAATGCTTTGCTTTTTCAGGTTTGACCGGAAAAAGGAGAATGAAGGGGAAAGCTGGTAACCGTTGAAAAGCTGTGATAACGGTTGCTCGCGTAAAACAAGGGAACAGGCTGTTTGGTCCAAAACAACGCTGTGATTGGTCAAACTCGAACTCTGCTTTGTGCCTATTGGCTGATTCATGAGATCCCGCCTTTTCTTGAATTTAATTGGCGGTATGCAAATGAAGGCATCAGCTAATGTTTTGAGGTTGTCAAATGTGCGCCCACGACGTGCTGCAGAGAGTCCACTTAAAAAGAAAGCACGCAAATAAACACGAAAACAGCACATTAAGTCTTGAGAACAAGTGGACTTATTCTTTACGCTTTGATTAATCGTTTTTAAAAGTTAAGATATTTTCTCATTATTTAATGTTTTTAGCAGTATAGAGTAATGTAAATACTGGTAAAGTCCCACTTGCCTTCCACCACAAACAAACAAAACTAAAAGCTGAACTGTGAGAAGCTATTTGAAAGCATTGCACACCTGAACTACACACTGCCTGTATCTATTGAGAGATATTTCTGCTAAACCTTTTTGTGGCATTTAACAATTATCAGTTGTGATGGAGGTTCAAGAGCCTTTTCTGGTGGGTTTAGTGATTGGGTTTTATTTTGTAGATATATTGACTGCTTGGTGACATATAAAACTCCTCCATCATGAGTTATAGCTGAATTGAAAGGAAAAAAAGAAACATTGTGAGTTGAAGTTAATCAAAACAGTGGAGAAGGGGGTCTCAAAAATGAAAAAAATCAGTGTGAATCACTCTTCATTTTAAAAACCCAACATTGGTCCATTTCATCCATCGATTGGTTTTCCTTTTAAGTGATTTTTAGTTGTATTTTTAAACCAATAGGAAGTCATTTTAGTTTTACTTTTGTGTGAGAAGTCATCATTTTGGTAATTAAAGTTCTTCCTTTGTTCAGATTATGTAAAAGCAGTCTTTTCTTAACTGAAGTATTTTGAAAAACAAACAAAAAAAGATATTTATTCTAATCCATTGTAACTGAGTTGATTTAGTGTATACATAGATTTTGCTTTGGCTTTGTTCACACTGGAAGGTACATCAAATAAAGCAGTTCTTTTTTTTTCCCCAGAGAACGGCGGGCAGCAGCTCAGACGGGACGGAGGATTCAGATTTTTCTGCAGACCTCGAGCACGCCGAAGCCTCTCAAAACGCCCGGCGGCGGAGCAGTGCACGCCTGACTCGCTCCTCCCTGCGCCTCAGCCAGAGCTCACAAGGTAGTTCTGGAACGTTTGAACAAATACTCACGGTGTGATCGACATATTCCACCTTTTACATGGCTAAGAAGGGAACTTAGTCTTTCACATATATCAGGTAGTCTTTATTTTTTAGGAGTAGAATAAAAACAACACAAACTAGAGTTGAATTGCAGATTCAAACATTTACTCTCTGTTGCTCAAATGCTTTTTCCTTCCAGGAGTCCAAAACTGAGTCAACAGAACATTTCTCTTATGCAATTTTAATGTTCTTTTGTCAGAAAAACAGCTTGTTTTGTGATATTTTTTTTCTCTCTTGACATAAGTTTGATAATTTTCATTCAGATCATGTCTCACCCTGCAGAGGAGGTGATAAACAGTTACCTAACAATATATCCATACTGTTTTACTTTCTTTTTTTCAGTTATTTAATGTCTTAAAGTCCCATTCAGGTCATCTTTTGATCTATTTTCAAAGCGTCCTCAGTGGTCTTTTAGTTATTATTATCCAGTTTCTTGGCAAAATGACCACAAAAAAACCCAGTTGTTTTCTAGGACATAATTTCTGCAGAGCAGCAGTGATTCTTTAGAAATTAATCTCTGGGTTATGGGTGGGACTGTTGGCAATGAGTAAGCCTGGTAGATCATCCTATATTTATATTCTCCCAACGGCTTTCAGCCCCTCACTACCTCAAGCTAACGTTAGCGGCACAAAAAAATGGTGAGCAATATAGGAGCTGTCCAGCTGTCCAGTTTTGGGCCAGGTACCAGTTCAGACCAGGAAAACAAATACATACATGGATCTATTTGTCTGCAAGTGGATGCATCAGCATGAAGCGGAGCAGGGAGCACGTGGCCCCGCCTGTTATAGTTTGTATGTAACAACTTCAAGCTTTTTCCAACAACATTTTTTTGTCTGCTTCCGAGTCACAACAATTTGAATAAAGAAATACTCAGAAAGGCAGTTTTAAGCTTAATTGTATTCATAAATGTTCTCCATCATAAGAAAAACGTTACAAAAACATGTTAAAAACATTTTAAAAAACAGTCTTTAACCACGACTTGCTATCTTTTTTTCACAGATTTTTGAGAAAATTAGGAACATCTTTGGCCTTTTTTAATCAGTCACTAAGAAAAAGTTGACTTCCTTTTTGCTTTAGATGAATAAGGCATCAACAAATCTTTTGATGATCTTTTCTTTACTTAACATTTAAAATAGTTTAGTTTTTCAATAATATAAGGTGTTCTTCTTAACTTAAATGTATTTTATTATGAATGTGTGCTTTACGGTGGCTCTTCTTGTCTGGAAACTACAGAGAGTTTCTAGACCCCCCTACTTTAGCCATTCTTGAGCAGCTATTGTATATGGGCAGCCATAAAGCATGAATGGACTGAGACAGCCAAACCTCCCCCACCACACACACACACACACACACACACACACACACTCACACACACACACACACACACAGAAATACACCACCACCCCCTGTTTGACCTCCTTCTCCTGCCAGACAGGGATTTGCTGCTGAGGCAGAGAGGCAGCAACACTTCATTTTGCTTTTTGTTCCTGAGAGAACTTTGCTGCAGTCAGACTTTAGTCTTATCCAAATAAAGCTGACTGCCGGTTTTGGTTTCCTGCTGTGACCGGATCGGTTCTTGGTGAGTCTTGCAACCCTTTGCAACAAGTCTTCATCGTCATACTTGATTGTGGTGTTTGTTTCCAAAAACAACTTGGTTAGCAGATTTAAAGAAACCGGATCCAAGATTAAAGTACGTTTTTTTTTGTAAGTGATCGTGTTTCTCCTGCAAAGATGTAGTGGGTTTAATCCTTGCAGCAAAAGGTTTTTTTTTTTTCCCAAAATACTAGTTTTTTTCATCCTCCAGATTGTAGATATTGGAAAACATGCAGGTTTATTCCTGTTTGTCTCCCCAAAGATGGCAACATGATCGCCTTGTTTCCTGTCTTCTAGAAAACTGTAGATCAGCCCGTGGTCTGTCCTCTGCTGCTGGGGCTCCAGACGAAGGCCCAGACGCAGCTGCAGACTCCGCAGCACCGGCTTCCGTCTTCTCCTCCGGCCGAAGGATCACACGCAGCCAGCAGGGGGCGAGCAGCTCCACAGCTAAGAAGTACCCGCTGCGACGAAGCCGCTCATCAGGCTCGGATACTGAAGCTAACGGTGAGACTTAAGCGCTCTGTGAACGTGACAGCGATGATCTGAGCATTGCTCCTCCATGTGTTGACCTTGCTTCTGCCCACTGGGCTGAAGCTGTAAACGATGCTGTCACAGGGAAGAATACAGAAGAAAAGCTGTGACTAAAAAAGTGAGAAATAAATCTGCAACATCACAGGAGATGCAGGAAAACGTTGAAGAAAGTGGAAATGAGAGACGGGATGCTTCAGCCTTTCATCCGGCTGATGTCAGAAAGCCTGTCTGTAATCACAGAGTGTTCCTGATCATACAAACCTCACAAGCGTCAGGTGGGATCCTGCTCCAGTGTAATGTCAGAAGAGTTATAGAAAAAGTTTTAAACAGACTTTTTTGCTATCTTTACATGACAGTGAGTTTTAAAGTGGCCAGTTTCAAGTACTTTATGTTTCCATGAATTATTAGAACAAAAACAGTGTTTTTGTACTGTCTGTAAAGTCAGTAGTCTTTATCTACTCATCTTGTTGTGGTTTTACCATATTGTGAGTCAGAAAGTAATATGTTGTGACTTCACCAACTTTTATTTGTATAATTGACATTAATCTGGATTCATTTGAAGCTCTGGTGTCTGTAAACATTAGAAAATGAAATTGAGCTTGAGAATGATAGATCTTTATGATTCCAGCTGATGATTCTTAAGGTCTCACAGTCTTTTCATGCAGGGATGTGCCACACATCAGATGAGCTTTAGGAGGAAAACAGCTGCTATGTCCAACTAGAGCTGAGCGATAGCGAATTTTTATACCACAATATTGTTTTCTTATATCAGGCGATAGCTATATATATCATGATATAAACCAAATAAATATCAGTCAAATGAGAACGCTCTGTGGCTCATTAGAGAAATGTGTCATCATCAGCAGGTTGTTTAGATTCAAATATATTTTTCCTTTCATATTTTGAACATAACAGATGCACTGAAGGACCACGATGCAACAGTTTTCCCTCCAGAAAACTAAAAAAGGCGTAAATATTACAAACTAAACTGAAAATTAAAGCAAAAGTTTTCAAGTTTCAAAAGAGAACATCAATAAAACAGAACACGGAACTTCTTGATCGGTTCCATTTACAAACAAAGCATTAATTCTACAAAGAAATTCAAATGTTTTCAAGTTTTCCAGAACAAAAACAAGGCCGGTCCGTGAAAATACAGTCCGGGGTGGGGTCTTGTGTCTTGGGTGTTTTGTTTACCTCGCGTGCAGACAGTGGAGAAGAAAAGGACAAAAGAAATTCACTAGAAGAAGAGCTAACAAACATGACTAAGTTTACACAAACATTTCTCCATGTAGTGACTAACCCTCTTAACATACTCGCCAAAGAGGAGAAAATACTCGCGACTGCTAATTTTGGACCCTTCAACATCAAAGTCTATCGCAATAGACTCATTTTACTATTGAGAAAAGGTACTATTGCAACATCGATAGCTATCATTTAATCGCCCAGCTCTATGTCCAACAGATGAATAGTCTCTGGGGGAAAAAGGCTAAAAAAAAGCATCAGAACAAGAGAATAACTTATATAAATTATGCTAGACTTTCTGATTTGGAACGTTCTAGAAATGCCTTCATTATTCATCAGGAAACAAACATGTCGGTATGTCCCACATGTTCTGTGTCGCATGTGTCCTGTACAATCATGGTGTCATGGTATGTCACATATATTCTGTGTCCTGTATATTCTGTGTGTCTCGTGAGTTTCGTATGTCCCTAACGTCCCATATATTCCATGTAACATGGAAACATTATTTTTAAAAAACTCTCAAAACAAAGATTTTCCTTTTAAAACAAAAAAAAATTCAGAAGAAAAGAGAGAATATCTAAAAAAAAACAGTATAACAAAATGTACGGCTGTCTGCTCTTTTTAGGGTTCGATCTCTTCATGTATTTATGTAAAGACATTGTTAAAAAATCATTTAAAGAAATAGAAATGTCTGTTGTCTTATTTTGGAGCAGACAGAAAAGAGTGCAACATTCTTAAATGACAACATATAAAAGTAATCAGGAAGTTCAGTTCTATTGGTTATATTTAATGATGATGTTAGTCTTAAATAAATCAAATGTCTGGCTTTATCCAAATTCCCTACTGCTCCTAACCCTCAAAAGACTATATAGTGGTTTAACTCATGTTTACTACTTTACTTTACTTTATTTCTTTATTTTTTTTAATCACAGATTAGGACATTACCCATTTGCCAAAGTACAAACCTAATAAATATTAAGACTTTGCGAAAACTATTTTTGAATCCAGTGTGTTTTGAAGATGGAAACTTAAAGGTTCATTAAAATTACATTGACATACATTATTTCAAATGAAAAGTCTTTCAAAAACAATGCATTATGCCAATTAGTGAGCATCTGTGAACACTAATTTTTTGCAGAGACTTATGGAAGTTTCCAGGACACTGGATTTTGAAACTGTAGATTTAAACATCCCAACAAAATGGTGAGTATCCAATGTAGTACAGTAAGTATTGAGGGAAACAGACAATTCTCAGTAATGTAAATCCTACTCACAGGATCCGTTTTTAATTATTTCCAATAAGGATTTTAAAAATAGACATTTTCCAAAAAAAAAAATGTTAGGAAAGATTTCAAAACGTTTTTATCCGTCACCATTCTCACAAACGTAATTTGTCTTTCTGCATTTTCTGTTGCTTGGACAACCCACCAAAAAAATCCAGAAACAGCTGTTTCAAATGTTCAGGTCTTCTAATCTGAATAAACCAATTTAAAAACAGAATAAAATCCAGCCTTTGGTTTGTCAGAGTTCCCTTTGCTGTTTCATCACCATTCTTCCCTCGTCAGTTGATCTGCTTCCAACAAACGCTGCAGGATGTAACCATTACAGTGACTCATGCAGACACAGGTGTCCTTTAGCAGACTCGCACAGATAAAAGTGAACAAGTATCTATCAATGGTTGGAGTTTATGTTTACTTTTTTTCTTTGCCTTATTTGACCGTACAGACGTGAAGCAAAGGGCGGACCGGGACGAGACTCCTCCTCGCACCCCAACAGGCAACGCACCGTCCTCAGAGTCGGACCTCGAGGTCTCCAGCCCAAACAACGAGACTGTGACGTCCAGCAATGACATCATAGTTTCTCAGGAGGAAGACGAGAGGCTGGCCAAAGAGCTGTCGCTAAAGGAGGCAGCCGCCCACGATCTCTCCCATCGCCCCAAACGACGGCGATTCCACGAAAGCTACAACTTCAACATGAAGTGTCCCACACCTGGATGCAACTCACTGGGTGAGGGCCCAAACACCACTCACCCGGTCTGAGGTTGATGTGTGCAAACATCTTTTTATTCCCTTTGTTGTGTCACAGGTCACCTGACAGGAAGACATGAGAGACACTTCTCCATTTCTGGATGTCCGCTCTATCACAACCTCTCTGCAGATGAATGCAAGGTACAAAGATGGCGGACACGATATCAATGCAGTACATAGAATGTTAGACAGGTTATTGTTTAATCACTGTACCATCAGGGAAACAACAACAGACACCTGCATTCATTCATCAAAAACTAGACAGAATGTGATCCTATTGGTCAAAAAAAGAATAAACATTGTCCACTGGTCTGCAGTTTTCCATAATGTTTGTTGCCATATTTTCAGATAAAAGCAGAGACTTCTGAAGCCAGCTGTTAGGCTTAAGAAGACTGTTGGTGGGATGGATATTTTATTTTAACAACCTTTATTTAACCAGAAAAAGTCTTATTGAAGTGACCAATCTCTTCTGGGACCGATCAATACGAAGCATTAAAAAACAACATCACAATTCAAAAACAATTAAAAACATTACAAATTCCAGATCGCATTTCCAAGCCTTTGATCTAAAGTTTCAACTCGTTTATTAACTGAATTTTACCATTTGTATTCTTTTGTAAATCAATCCAGGTTTTGAGATCAGAGTGCTGAAACCTCATCTCACACTTGGAACCGTTAATAACAGCGATGCTTGAGAACATAAAGAGAACCGGTCAGCAAGACAGATCTGCAGTCATTCAGTCAACTCTTCAGTAAATGCCGCAGTACAGTTCCCAGAGACCAATACCCTGCTCCTGTTCAAATCACTGACTGTATATGAGAACTGGAGCGAGAAAGTGTGACACCCTTTTTTTGTGACGTCGCCACGTTGGAGCAGATGATGTCAGTAAGCAGTCATTGCTCCGAGTTGGTCTGAATTAATGTTTCTGTGGCAACTACTCACCAATCAGCACCAATGATGGCACCAATCAAACCGTTCCTGCCCCTAGAACACTCTGGTCCAGAGTCTCAGGGGCCAAACCTGGGGTTCCTTCACGTTCTCTTAATCTAGAACACTTAAATCCAACAGCAGAATAGTGAAGCTCAGAGATGAAGGTGCTGACTTCTGTCAGACTGATTCTGTAGAGACAACAAACACCTGCAAACCTTCATAACAATCTAACACTGACGACGACGACTTCTTTATCACCTCTGACAGTTTTTCGCTCCGTGAATAAGACCATGTGTTCTTGTGTCTGTGGTTGTTTCCCTAAACTGAGGGCCTGCTTACCATAAATATTGTTTTTAAGTTCCATGTTTAATCATTGATAAAAAGTCAATTTTTGATTAATTGAACCAATGAATTGGCAGTAATTTTTTCCCGGCAATAAGAAAACTGGTTTAAGGGATTTTTAGGAAAGGAATTCATAAAAGTAGTTCCACCTTTGTTCAGTTTAAACCACACATTTTATGAACAGTGTTATTTTTAACCAAATAAAATAGATTGTAAGAGAAATTTAAAGAACAAGTTTATATTAAAACAAATTGGTTCCATTTTCCATTTTTTTGGCAGTTCCAACTCCAGTTTAAACATCATAAGAATGTCAGATCGGTAAATGGTGAAACTGGTTTTCCTGCCTTTAAAGACTGAGAGAAGTGAAGACAGCTGCCTGGAGTTGCTGTTGATTCAGCCCTTTCTTCTGTCATTACTTTTCTGCTTTGCCCTCACGAGTGTGTGAATGTGAGGGAAGGCAGAACCAAATGGATTCTGTCAGGGTGCTGAAAGATGGAGGTGTTTGCAGCCAGGTTTGGCTGCAGGGCTGGCTGGGAGTTGTTGACTGCAGACAGTGCTGATGTTTTGTCAGGGCAAAGCATCGTCGCGCGACAAGCTGGCTGAGGAAAGGACGCTGTCACACCGGCACGACGAGAACAGACACTCTACCAGAAACCAGGTGACGGCTGACGAGCACGGCACAGGCTGACGGGAAAAACCGACGCACTGCCAAATGCATACGCTGGCTTTCTGATTCTGTCTGTCAGCTGAAGAGAGCCGGTGAAGCTGGGGAAGCAGCCACCCTCCTGCTGCTTCACCTGCTCACTTCAGAGTTCACTCGTTTGGAGTTGTTAGAGGCGCTGATCATTCAGAAATGGTCTTCACTGACAGCATTGTAAGCGAAAATTAAAAGAGACAGTCAGAAATCTATGTTTCTGGAGGGTTGTGATGGCTCCATTTGATCCAGAAAAGGAGGCTTAACCTCCTGCTGCTCAAATAAAGTCTCATAGTTTAGTTCTTATCAGAATTTTAGTCGCCTCAGACTCAAAGAATTACACACATTTTATTTTAGCGCTTCCAACTGCTTCAGGGTGATATGACAGGGTGAAACGCTGTAAAAAAAAAAACTGTTTTTTTGTCATAAATGTCAACTTATCCATTTTTTTCCATTTGTATTGATAACAAATGAGACAATGAGGAAAAAAGGCAAATTTTTTAGATCTTTGTATTGATGTTTTGTATCCTTTTGCTCCTTTTCATTTGTTTTTTTTAAATTATCTTCTATACTGGAAGAGTTTGCATAAATCTAGGAAAATAGCACTAATCTTAAGAAACTCACTAGAAAGTATTAAAATGATCTGTCCATGCTGCAAGTCATTTTTACTGAACAGAAAATGTATAAGTTGCTGAAATCTCGAAACAAGGGGTTCCACACAAGCAGTCAAAAAGGAAAAAAAATAAGCTTAAAAGTTAACTATTACATAGAATTACCTAAAGCTGATTCTTTTACAGACCAATAATAAGGGTTTTTTTGCTAGTTTTTAGCAAATAGTATTTTTTTAGTTTCTACCAAGATAGTAGTTGTTCATTTTGATTACAGTGACAAAAAACTAGTGTAAAAACTGGAAATGACTCTTTTTAGAACACCATGACAAGAATAAATCTCGAACTAGCACAGATTTTTAGATCAGAAATCAACATTTTTGTTTCCAAAATAAAGACAATAAATTCCTGTCAAACTTCATTGAACTTAAAAATAATATCTATTAAAATGGAACTAAAAATTATAGCATTTCCTATTACCTTCAGAAAAAAATACAATTTCAGGACTTCAAAATGTAAATAAAATAGCAAATAAAAAAACAAAAGATGTCTTATATACATTTCTTAAATTGAGTTTTTTTGAGTCCTAAAATAATTTTAAACAATTTTAATAATCATTTCTTTATTTCTAGATCCTAGTTTAATTGATTTTTTAGAGAAGCTTAGAAAGGTGTAGAGCAAAGAAAAGTTAAATCAACTTCAAATCTGACTATCTTGAATATCTAAAAACAACGTTTCTGCAAGTATGAAAAAGTTTGGAGTGTATTGTTTTATTTCCTAAAAACTATGAAATATTGTCGTAAAAGTTGCAGATTATAAAAAATGAATCAACAGTTTTGTCTCGTTTGATCCGTCAGGCTCCATCTGAACGTCAGCTGCGCTACAAGGAGAAGGTAACCGAGCTGAGGAGGAAGAGGAACTCTGGCCTAAATAAAGAGCAGAAGGACAAATACATGGTGGGAAAAATGATCAGAGATGATGTGGATTTGAGCAACGTGTTACACCTTTGATATTTCTCTCTCTCCTGTTGATCATTAGGAGCACCGGCAAAGCCACGGGACAAGCCGGGAGCCCCTGTTGGAGAACATCACCAGCGACTACGACCTGGAGCTGTTCAGGAAAGCGCAGGCACGTGCTTCGGACGACCTTGTAAGAGAGAAAATTCATCACCAGCTCCATCACTTTCTCCTTGTTCCCTTATCTTCCTGTGTTATCCTCCCCTTCTGCCTCTTTTTCTCTGTTTCAGTCTGCATACGCTCCTCCGCAGCAACAGGAAGCGTCTCAAACTGATTTTGGGCAGTTCTGACTCCCTCTTTGAACCAGAGTGAACTTACTCATAAACCTTAAATTGCATATTACATCTTTGCCAAGCACAACAGTTTTTTTTCCCATTTATTAATTGTATAAAAATTAATAAATTCAGATTATTTGCCATTTTAATCCCCAGCTAAAATCATTTAGACTAAAGAAAAAACACCAGAAGAGCAAATACTTTCACAGGTTTTTCTAAATGTGGTGAAGCAGATGCTTTTTTAAATCAAAGAATTATGCTGTTGTTTGTTTTCCATATTTACTGATTTATATTGATTATACTGATTATAATGTTATCGGCTTAAAGACAGTTTGTCAATCCTAGCATAAAACTTCACTCATTTCACGTCACTTTTTTCAGTTTTCCTTTGAGTTTCTGTCCTTGGTTTCTGTTTTGCAGCTGGTACTTCTTTTGAAGGTTTTTCTGGGATCTTCAGGAACCCCAGCAGGATGTCTTTTCTGAATGAATGAAGGTTGTTCTGCTCTCCCCCTCCCTTTCTGCTCGCCTCATTTCCCGGCCCCTCCCCTCCTGGTCGTGCAGGAGAAGCTCCGTCTGGCGGGTCAGGTGTCGGAGGGCAGCAACATGATCAAAACCATCGTGTTCGGCCGCTATGAGCTGGACACCTGGTACCACTCTCCGTACCCGGAGGAGTATGCCCGCCTGGGGAGACTGTACATGTGCGAGTTCTGCCTCAAGTACATGAAGAGTCAGACCATCCTGCGCAGACACATGGTGCGTTTTAAGCTTCCCCTGACACGCCAGCACTGAGAAAAGAATTGTTAATCATCCAGGAAATTCCTTTAGGTTCCTTTCGAGCAAACACGTCTGCTCTTATCGGGGAAAATGACTTTGTTTATCTTTGGCTGCTGTCAGAATGAAGTCGACTCCAAAAGTAATTCTGGATTATGAATAAATTTAACTTTAACTTTAACAGTTATTCTATTTTTTTCATAGTTTTTTGTAGTGCAAGTTAATTGAGTTATAAACTGTCCAATCAGATGCTTTAATAAAAGTAGGCGGTCTTGCTTCAATTGTTTGAAACACCTTAATTAACACATTTTGTGTACCCTGCTTTTAAGTGGTAGGGGTGTGGCCTTCCAACAAGCTCAGTTCTGATTGGTGAGACTGGCTCCCATAGAAACGTTGACTTGGACCAATCACTGCTTACTGACGATTTCTGTTTCCAACAAGGCAAGCATCTATATTGCTAAAACTGGCGACTGAATTGAGTTCATCTGGTTGGAGCCAGAAGTAAACCATTTTTTATGGATGATGCCATACTGACTCACTCCAGCTCTCACATACAGTCAGTGGGAACACATTGTTTATTTTCCATACCTTTTGCAATTTCCGTTATTTTCAGAAATAAAAAAGTTATGAATCTGATCAATGGGGTATTGCTCCCCTCTGCAGTCTTTGGAGAAACTGCAACATTTGTTGCTCTCTTTTGGGACAGAATGAGTGGTTTGGATTCCAGCAGATACAGTTTAAGTCCCATCAGTTCTCCACATTTGACCCCTCCTGGGGGAGCAGTGAGCTGCACTCATTCGGAACAATCTGGTGGTTTGAACTCCTCAACCTCTTATTACTGATTGTCAAGCAGGGAGGCACTGGGTCTTTGGTATAACCCAACTGTGGATTTGAACCTGCAACCTCCCAGTCTGCGGGTGGTTAATCTTATGCTTCCAAATACAGAGAGCACTGCAACTAAACTACTCTTACAATTACCAATTTGATAAAAGTTACTGGAGTAAATGTAACCTGTGGTTACATTGGTGTTACATCACCACTGATATTACCTCTTTAAAACTTAAGGCAGATTTTTTTGATATCTTAAAAAAGTGAGATTTCACACATCTATAGAGATAATGAGCCTTTTCACAGGATTAAAGCTCATCCAACTTCCATAGGAGCATATATGTTTGTAAAGTTCATACAGCCTTCAGTTCACAGCCAGTCTCAGTCCCACTCTGATGATCTATTGTCAAAGTGTTCCCAGTGATCTTTTAATTATGATGATGCTGTTTTCAGACAAAATAAAAAACCTGTCGTTTTCTGAGACAGTTTTAGAGAGTTCGTTAGAAGTTTAGCTCTGAGTTGTGGGCGGGACCATTGGTGCGGAGAAACCCTCACTTCTTCCCGTCCTTGTTGCTGAGATCTCGCTCTCCTGCTAGCTCACAACCCCTAGCGACACTGCTGCAGCACAAATGGCGAGCAATATTGGAGCGTTGTAGCCATACAGTTTTGATCCAGGTTCCAGCTCAGATGAGGAAAACAAAGATGTTGATGGATGTGGATGCATCAGAATGGAGCAGAGCAGGGAGCTTGTGGCCCCCCAGTCATAGTTTCTAATCATTTTCCAACTGCATTTTTTTCATCTGCTTCTGATGAACAACAATTTGAATAAAGTGATACTCAGAAATGCAATTCTGAGCTTCATTTTCTTTATACATGTCCTCCATCACGAGAAAAAGGCCACAAGAACATGTTAAAAACACCAAAAACATAGTTTCCATCGGAGTGGGTTTTTAAAGATGATTTCCTGTGGATGCGTTTTGAAAACATGAGGAAAAAGACGCCTAACGGAACTAAACACAAGTCCCTGCAAGCTTTTGTAATTGCATAAATATTTAACACAGAATCTGTAACAAGACTCAGCAAATTATCAAGTAGTTTTCTAATCACAAAATGTGGAAGGATCTTCAACACATCTGGTTCTGTCTGCAGGATCCTTTTCAATTTAATGTAAAATTCAGAAACATTTCTGTTTCTTGGATCCTTGTTCATCAAGTTTTACCGTCAACTGTGACTAAAAATGAGATTTTTGCTTCTCCCTCTTGTTTGTGGTGAAGGCCAAATGTGTGTGGAAGCACCCACCAGGAGATGAGATCTACAGGAAGACAAACATCTCTGTCTTTGAAGTGGATGGAAAGAAGAACAAGGTGAGTCCGTGCATCAGTTTCTCAAATAAACGTACATGTGCATCTCTCCACTGGGTTTTCGGGGTTTAGAACAGAAACAGCGGCCTCCTTCACATCAGGGTAGAGTTACCTGTTGTTGTCATCTTTGGTAATTTTTTAGGGAATAAATTTCCCATCTTTTCAAAGTATAGTTAAGATTGTTAGCTTGTGAATATGCAGATCAAAAAACCCTGTCTCTTGTTGGAACACTCCCACCTGTCAGTCATGAGGCCACGCCCACAAACAGGACAATTTTTAACCATTTTAAAGAAATGAAGTAAATAAAATAGTATTTTGGGGTTTGAAAGACTTTGTGTTTCATAGCTGAAATGTTTTACATATGAGTGAAGAGGGACCCCTGCGACAGACTGGCGACCTGTCCAATAGTTGCAGGGATAGGCTCCAGCAACCCCGTAATCCTAAAAGGGATGCAGCAGGTTAAGAAAACAGATGGTTGGGGTGGAGAGGGACTGGCTTGAACTAAATCTGCATAAAATGACCCATATTAAGACAGAAAAGAGCCTTCAGGTTCTCAGTGTCTGAAAGAAATGAAAACATTTAATCTTTAATTAAAGAATAAATACAATATTTTGCATTTCTTAATATTTGAAAGGTAAGAGCATAGTTACAAAACAGGACGCACATCTTTTTCTGACCTTTGTGCTTGAATTTAAACATCAAATGAAGATTTTTAAACTTCTGACTTGGCGATGCTCTCGCTCGTTCTCAGATCTACTGTCAGAATCTGTGCCTGCTGGCCAAACTCTTCCTGGACCACAAGACTCTGTACTATGACGTTGAACCGTTCCTCTTTTACGTTATGACGGAAGCTGACAACACAGGCTGTCACTTGGTCGGATACTTTTCCAAGGTAAGGCTGGAGTACCTGCAGTGAAACCTTCACTGTGGTTTGCTGCAAACAGCAGAAGTCAAGCATTGATTGAAGCTTCTCCGTCTGCCTGCTTGATCCTGTTTCTGCAGCATTTTTTACTGCAGCGTTTCTCTCTGCACAGGAGAAGAACTCCTTCCTGAACTACAACGTGTCCTGCATCCTCACCATGCCTCAGTACATGCGGCAGGGCTATGGCAAGATGCTCATCGACTTCAGTGAGTGCCCATGACCTCCACGCTCCCGACCTGTTCACCGCCATGCAGAAAGAGAGTGAACGCTGACTTGTCCAACTAGGTTACCTGTTATCCAAGGTGGAGGAGAAGGTGGGCTCTCCAGAGCGCCCCCTGTCTGACCTGGGCCTAATCAGCTACAGAAGTTACTGGAAGGATGTTCTGCTGCGCTACATGAACAACTTCCAGGGAAAGGAGATCTCCATCAAAGGTCTGACTCTAGTCTCAGAACTAAATGCGTTTTTATGGTTAAAGCCCACCTGAGAGACAGTAATAAAAAACCCAACCCAGTCAGCAAAGCATTAACTTACAAATAACAGGAAAACAAGACTTTAAACAAAGCTAAAATTCTCTCACATTAAATTGAATTTGGTTTATTTCAAGCAGTCAAAACAAGAAAAAATGAAAGAAGGCAAACAAAGAAATAAATACATATATATCAAACCGAGTTTGGAAAATAAAATACATTTGAATATTTTCAACTTTTACTTTGTCAAATCGATTTTGAGTAATTGCTGAAAACTTTCTGAGAACTTTGAACATGAAACATTTGAATTCCATGTGCAGAGATTGTGGTGGTTTATGTTTGTGAAAGATAGACTCTGAATCCTATGGGGTTGAATCAGGAATCAAAAAACAGATCAATGTCGTTTGTAAAAAAAAACTACAAAAACTACAAAAGATAAAAGGCAAATTTGATGAAATACTGAAAACCTGAATAAAACAAATTCTAAACTGTTAAGAAACAAAAATGTTTATTTATTCATTTGACTTTTTTAATTTCTACCCTTATTCACTTTCAATGCTCAATTTACAGTTTCACATTTTTTGGGGTTGATCTTCAGTTTAAGTGTGTGGGGGGGGTTACCTCATCGGCTACCGGGACACCAGAGGTTACGGTGATGTCACTTTCGCTCCAGAACAGCGTCTGTTATTTGTGCCGTCTTTCTCATCCCTCCTCTGATGTGGCATGCAGTAGTGATCATGTTTTCCCTTTTTTTTTACATTTGGTAACAGTTTTCCATTTCGCTACAAAATGAATTTTGTTTTTCCAAATGTACACGTTTTTTCAAAATGTAAAAACCTGGGTCATTCTGCGCCGTTCCCCAGCCCGGATAAAATACAGGGTTGTGTCAGGAAGGACATCAGGCGGAATTCTCACTGCCAAACCACCTGTGCGGATCAGGGAGAGCTGATTCACTGTGCGGGATGTGTCGAAAGGTGAACAACAACTTTTGAGTTTTAAACTTTTTTCAAATTCATTATTACATTTATTTATTCATTTTTTCATATGTACGATCTGGTTTTTCCATTCACTTTAAGCTAATCCTGCTTTCAGATCATCGTTTTCCCTCACATCCTGCTCCACACAGATTCCTAAATATTAAACATTCCGTATTTTCTCCTTATATTATATTTCTAACTAACGTTTAGGAGTGAAAATGAAATTGTGTCATTAAAAGCCTCCAAATGTTCTGTAAGTGATCCTGGAGTAGTTGGTAAGTTAAACAGTAATGTTAGTTGAAGATCACGACTGTGATTCTGATTCGCTCCTTTTAGTTTCATACATTTGTTCCACTAAAAAAGACACAACAAAAGCAGGAAACCTGGATCAGACTGAATGAAAGAGCCTCTGTTTTCTCATCACTAAATGTTTCCCTCCAGTGTTTTCTGAAACGTTCCAGCTTTCATTTGTGACGTTGGTTTGAGCTGATCCTCTAAGAGCGAAAAGAGAAAATGGGAAAAACGTCTCGTTGCAGCCATCTTGTTCTGGTCTTTGTGTCCCGCTGTGACTCAGCAGCTCTGTATTGTTTGCTGGAACTGGACCACATTGTGTTTTCTTCTTTTCACATAAAGATTAAAATGTCACGGACTGCTTTGCAAACATAGAAGCTGTTTTTAAAAAATCTTTTGTGGACTTCCTTCAGTTTCGATCACAGCATTATGTTTGCTGAGGCAATTTTTCATTACGTTTATGCTTAGTCGTAATTTGGTGTCTGTGTTGCTTTTCATCCCGAGCCCTCTCCTCCTTCCGATGTTCAGGTTCTTGTTAAGTCGATCCAGGTGTGAAAATGTCTCCTTTTGTTTCCCCTTTTTCAGACTCACCAGGACTAAAATTGATGCTTTTTGAACTCATTGCTGGAAAAGTTTTCTTGTTTTAATGCTTTTTGTTTGATTATTCATGCAACCTCTCCAACAAAGGGAGCAGCATTCGCTTCCATTTTTGTCCCATTTTTCCCAAATTTGGAGAAAATTGGTTAAAACCTTTGGAGATTTGGCTGAATTAACAAAAATGCTTTTGAGCATAAATGATGGATTTTTTTCTGTCAGGAATAATGGCAGAAAGGTTTAAAACGACAGTGCAGCAATCCCAAACCATGATACTTCTCATCCATGCACAGAGTTCTCATTTGATGGAGTCTGACTACTCATTGTTCAATACAACATCTCCTGCACACTCGCAGTGCCAGAAAAAAGCCACAACTGGGATTCAAAATGTGTTTCATTATCGCCGGTAGCAGTTCCTTAGCAGGATGGGGGGGCCGAGCTCCGGGGATGTAACGTCTGACGTTCTCTCTTTAGTGGGGTGTGATGAGTTTCTGCTCACCTTCAGCTCTGCTTTCTGCTGCAGAGATCAGCCAGGAGACGGCGGTGAACCCGGTGGACATTGTCAGCACGCTCCAGGCTCTCCAGATGCTCAAATACTGGAAGGGAAAGCACCTGGTCTTAAAAAGACAGGTGGGACCAAAAACAAACAAAAGAAAAAACTTCTGCATGTTTTTGAACTCTAATCAGCTGATTGTTTCTTCCTGAAGGATCTGATCGATGACTGGAAGGCAAAGGAGATCAAACGGGGTAACAGCAAGACCATAGACCCCACAGCCTTAAAATGGACCCCCCCTAAAGGGACATAGAGACCCTAGAGATCCTCTGTCATTCAATGGCATGCTCATTTACCCCCAGCTGCAGCACTTCAAGCTACTGAGGTCTGGGCTTCTTATGATTCAAACAAGTGCTGTTTTTTTTGTTTTAGCACTAAACCCCTCGTATGACGCCTTCTTAAGAGTTAGAGATATATGACTTCACATTTAAACAACTACATTTTTATGTAGCAGAGGTTTTTTTCTCAAAGATGTATGATTTTACAGCCTTAAAACACTTCCTGTTTAAAGCTGACATCATTTAACATGTCAGAGACCTCTGACCTTTCAGCCACGCCCGCTTTAGAAGACGTAAAAACACTTTGTCCCTAAATTATATTAAGAAAAGTTAACTTTATTCATATAAAACATACCAGGAGATGTCATATTTTCATTTCACATTGAACTCTAATATTTATTCTGGTCGTGGAGGGAGGGGCAGAGGTGCACATCTGCTGCTGATGTTCCTCCACCGATCCTTCACTTTCAAGTAGAATGGAATTGCGTTAGTAACGGGTGGCGGGCGCCTGCTCATCCTTTTCCCTGCATCGAGCCAGCGCGGAGGCGTTGGATGGAGCACAGGCCGCCGGCGCGCTCTTCACAGCTGTCATTCTGACAAAAACCAGCACAGCTCCAACAGGAAACGGCACAGAAAAATTTAAAAAAAACACTGTCAGGCCCCACTGAAGCTTTAGTGCACTCTGTGGAGAGGTCAGGTTAGGAGGTCAGATCAGATTGTTAAACTGAGGTAGAGGGAAAGGCAGCAAGAAACGTCTGTTTGAGGCCGGGAAAACCGGCAGTTTTTCAGCCGCAGAGCTGCCACTGGACTCATCTGGGGTCAGCTTCAGAGGGGGAGGGGGTGACCTGGATTTATGTCTCATATGTGAGCATTTTTTTTGTCTTTGTACTGTTTTTCTCATCATACGTACACCTCAATTGTGGGGAAGCTCGTCACTTTTGTTTGTTGTTTGTTTGCTGGACTTCCTGATTCCGTTTGATGCTCTTCAGTGGTTTTACCACAAACTGAAGCTGGAACAGCCTGTTTTAAGATTTAGTCTTTCCTCTTCAAGTGTTTCCTTTTTGAAAACTACTATTTATATTCTTTAACATGTGCTCAGCGTGGAAAGGTCTTCCTTTTAAAATGTATTTATCTTAAACCTGTTTTGTGCACGTAAACATGTCAAAGCTGTAGAGAGAACAGGAAACTTCATGTCAGAGCAGCCTTGAGTTTTTGACATTTCAGAGGCTTTCTGTATAACGTCTGTATGAGTCTGCCTTCCTAAGATAATTCCTAAAGCACCCTCTGTTTCTGCACACTTAGAGTGGGTTATTCAGCTTTAAGTTGTTGCGAGTTATTAGAGACCCACTCGATGAAAATATTGTTTTTGGTCTTTTTAACATTTATTTGCTGTATTTTCCTGATGATGGAGGTCACATAGAATGAAAATTTACCTTAAAAATTATATTTCTGGGGATTTCTTTATCTATGTTGTTGTTAATCAGGAGCAGACAAAAAAAAAGCTGTTTGATGTGGTTGTAGTGTAGTTTACAACAGCAACCCACGTTCTCCCTGCTCTGCTCCATTCTGATGTGTTCACTGACAGACAAATAGATCCATGAACGTCGTTGTTTTCCTCGTCTGAGCTGTTCCCCTGGGTAGCTCCAATCTTGCTCACCATGTTTGTTGCGACTGTAATAGTAATAGTTTTGGCTGTGAGCAAACGGGAGAGGACATAAACTAAGGGATGATGGGAAATGGGAGCAGGCCTACTGCGCGCCAAGAGTCCCACCCACAATTCAGAGGTGAATTTCTAATGAACTACTTCCGCTCTGCGTTTTTTGATTTTGTCTAAAACTGGCCAAATCAAAATGAAGACCACTGGGAACACTTTGAACGTAGGTCCCAAGATGATTGGAGTGGGACTTTAAAAATGTTAAAGGTAAAGATACCTTCAACTACAGAAATGTCTGCAACAGAATACACCCGTTTTGTAAAACAAAGAACTCCGTATTTAAAATGATATTAACTTTAAAGAGAATTTCAGAAAAAGTTTCCCGTGAGATCACATGGGAATAGTAGAACTCTGGGAAAGTGATCTGAAACACAAGGATTAAAGTCAAGAATCAGTTAGACCTTCAAATACAGAGAAATCCCACTCTGACCACCTTTTGATCTATTTTCAAACCATTCCCAGTGGTCTTTTCATTACGATGATGCTGTTTTCAACCTCTGACATAGTTTCTGCTGAGCATCAGGAGTTCATTAGAAATTCACCTCTGGGTTGTGGGCGGGACTGTTGGTGTAGAGGAGCCTGCCCCCTTTCCCATCATCCATAACTGAAAGCTCTCTGTTTACACATTACTGCCCCTCACGACTCCAAGCTAACATTACTGGTGCAACGAAAACTGTGAGCGTTATTGGAGCTATCCAGCTGTAAAACTTCGATCATGATTTCAACTCGGAAAACAAAAACGAGCAAGGATTTGTTGGTCTCAGTGGATGCATCAGAACGGAGCGGAGCAGGGAGCTTGTGGTCCATACGCCTTATTTTATGTCACAAATACGATCTTTTTTTAACAGCATTTTTTCATTTGCTCCTGATTCACCACACTTTGAATAAAGAAATCCTTAGAAATTCAATTTTAATCTTAATTTTCTTTATAAATGTCCCCCATTATCAGACAAATGACACAAAAACCTGTTAAAAACACCAAAAACCTTCTGGATGAACCCCAGCTTCATCAGAGTCGGGTGTCTGCAGACCCTGAAGTTTCAGCAGAAGTGACCTCCATTCATATTATTCATGAAATAGTTCACCTCTGGTAAATGCTTTTAAGATTTTCTGCCCAAACTCAAATCTGACTGATATGACTCTGTTAAATCAAAGCAAGATAAACACATTTTTTATTGTTGGAATATTTGTTAGTTCTGTGTGAAAATCCAGTCAATCAAACAGACGTTGTTTCTTCTGATTTCCTCTGAATGATCTTTACTTTGCTTTTCCCTCCAGACTGTTATTTTTTCCTTTTCTGCCATGTGTTCTGCAGCCTTTGCAGTATGTCAGGGTTGAACTTGCTCTTTACTTGGGGGGTTTGTTGCTATGATCCCTCCCACTGTCATGAATGCTGTACTGGCTGCTTGAGCTGCAGAGCCGTTAGATAGAACTGAAGATAATTTTTTATTTAATTTATTGCCAAATTTCCCATTAACAGGAAAGTGCACTTAGTTTTTGGAAAACTCTTAAAGAGTTTCTTAAAGATTTATCCCAACACACACTCCTGGCATTGAGTTTTCATTAAAAAGCCTTGTTTTATTTTTAATTTCATTTGAGCTTTTTCATGCATGTCGTTTGCTTCTGTTGTCTGAGGATGAGCACATCTTCATCTTTCTTTTTATGTTTGACAATGTGTAGGAGCCATTAGGACAGAAGTGCATCATAAGTAGAGCATTTTGCCCCTCCTCAGGATGTTCTTAGTAGTGTTCTTGGTTTGAAAATGCTCAACCAAACCAGAAATAACTCATTCTAAGTTGGACATCCTTAATCATCTCTATTTCTGTTTAAGCATCCACTGTAAAATGTTTTTTTTATTTGAATACGTCATACCACGTTTTTGTTCTTTCTGAGTGTCATTGTGGTTTTCCGTTGCGTCTTTTCCTTCTTCTCTGTGCCAATGACAGCTATAGACAGACACTACCACAGAGAGCACCTGCTGGTTCCTCGCCCTCTGTCGTAGGATCCCTTCCTAACCTTTGCCTTCCTTTGGCCACATGCTGTACTGCTGCCTGTTCAAGCAGAGACGCTTAAGAGTGGCGTCACATGTAGCTCAACTGTGTGTTTGCTTCTTCTCTTGCCCTCCTCTACAATAAATACTGAGTGACACGGGAGTTTATCGGCTGTGTTTTTGCGTGTGTCTACAATCACTGATTGACTGATCACTGACATCTGTTGTAAAAGAACACCTTTAGGAGACATGGAAGGATGCAGCAAACTTGTTTACATTTAATAAACATCAACCTACTTGAAACAACTTCTTGCATACTGTGTAGGCGTGTAACGAATAATCAGTGAATCGATTAATGAGGCACGTTGTTGATGTAATTTTATACTGTTAAAAATGTTTCAAAATGAGAAAAATCCAAAGTCGATATTGGAATAGGTTTATTTTAGTATAAGGTAAAAACTACCAAGTACATCACAGCGGACAACACATGAAGCAATAAAAACTGATCAACTATCATTCCAGTTCAATGTGTGGAAACACTTTGAATTTAGCAAACATGATCATACAGTGTTGCTAGAATGTTCTAATAATGTTTCCTTTGGATTATTCTGATATGGAAAAACAACAGTGGAATGAACTTTATCAAACTCAAATGTGAATGGATTTGACATTCATTCTTGTTTACTTGTTTGTTTGTAAACATATTTAATTTATACTTGATTATCTGGAACAAATACAAACAATCTGGAAAAGTTCACCTTCACTGTTCAGGTATTTATCTCTGAGTCACACTGGTGGATAAAGATGTTCTGGATCTATTTTAATGTCAGTGAATCTGATGGTTCAAAATGAACTAATACTGACTGTACTGTATCAGCAACCACAAATTAGGATATGAATCGAATCATTGTTATAACGGATCATTACACCCCTAATTAACATGTGTTAGCCATGTTTAACAATCTTACCATTTTTATCCTTTTCTCCACAAAGATACACTCTGTACATCAATGCCTCCTTTGTCATTTTTGCACACAAATGTGAAATTGTTCTGCCACAAAGTGCTCTTCATCCTGACATCACACTGAAGTTATGGCTCCATTTATTCAGAATTGATCCCAGACCAAACACTTCCACCTTATTTTTTGTTCTTTATGCCTGGAGAATCCAACAACAATTTTCTTCAGGGCTTTTAAAGTTAAAATGAAACAAATGTTGGGTTCATTTCGCAAAGCAGCCAAAAATAATCTAAAATAAAAACATTTTAAAAAAAATCAAAGTTATAACCGAATTAAACAAAAAAAAAAAGTTCATCTGGGTTAAAAAATAAAAAATAAAATCAAAACATTAAAAACAAATTCCAATTTAAAAATAAATGAAACAAAAGAAAAACAAAGTTCTTCTGGTTTAAAAAAATAAAATAAAATCAAAGCATTAAAAAAAATTCCAATTTAAAAATGAATTATACAAAAAAAAACACAAAGTTCTTCTTGGTTAAAAAAAAAGTTTAACACTGAATGTAGATTTATATTTTGAAGTTTTTAAATTGTAACTTTTGACTCCAAAAGTCAGTCCTCAGTTTTTAGACCTACTATGATAAGATTAGTTTTAACAGAAAATAAATCACTAAAGAAACTGAATCAACTATTATTTTATCAACTTTTCCTGTTCTTTTCTGTCATGTCCTGTGATGTCTAGCAGTGGATCAAACAGATCAGAACTGAAGGCCTCTCGTGTTGAACACATTTGACTGTTGCAACATAAGGTTGTGGATCTTCTGACACACAAAGTGTTTATTTGTATAAACCCCTTTTGTGTTTGAGCCTAGACTGTATTTATACTTTATTTTTGTGGATTTTTTTGAGGGGGACAAGATGGGAGACAAGAAGAGTAGGAAATAAGAAATAGGGTACATGAGTCTAAGAAAGTAAAAAAGGGGGTAAAGAAGTTGGATTATGATTAACAAAACACAAAGAAGTGGGTGGGATTACAAACAAAAAGGCAACAAGTTGCTGGAGGTTTATATTTCACATACAGATGTCAGTCAGAAGGGCGGGGCCTGTCCACACACACTTAAATATTGCAAACATACCTGCTGACGTCAAAAGCCTTTCACACACATACATGAACACACACACACACAATACACACAATTCAAATGCAGATCAACTCACACAGAAACACATACAAGTAAACACTTGTTCATATATCAATCCTGCACAAATACAAATGTCCTTTCTGCACAAAGATGAGACCTGCTCAGGTGTGTGTGTTTTCTAATGTGTCTTATCTGTTTTTGGATCTTTACATTTGCTAAAAACCTGATTTAAATTGTAGAAAATGTATAGATTTCAGCAATTCAAGAAGGTCTGAAACTTTATTTTGAAACATTATAAAATGTTTGGGGTTTTTTTTTAAAGGAAGTGACTGTTTTATGTGTGGCCTACACAAAGTCCATCAGTGTTTCTGGTTGGTTGCATGTAAAAACACTCGCATAACATCCACCATTTTAAAAATACTAACCTTCTCTCATTTAGAATCATTTTTGAATTATAACGAGTATTTGAGGTTTTTTTGTTTTATTCACAGTTTGGTTCTTACTTTGGTTAGTTCCTGCTTGTTTAGCTCCTGCATATTTGTGTTAGCTTGTTCATATGAAAGATTGCATATATTATTAAAGAGTCCAGGTTTTTTATTATAAAATGGGAAAAATATTTTCCTTCTTTTAAAATATAAAATCTCAATGCAGCACAAACAAGTGGGATTTATTTGGTTTTAAAGCTTATTTTGTGATCAAAACTCAATGTTTCCAAATGTGGACCAGAAATCTCGTTGCTTTAAATGATGGGTCACTGAACTGCATTTTGGGGAGTCAAACATCATCTGTTTTTTAACTAAGCAACAAGACAAACAGAGCTCTTCATCTGTGTGACGTTTCACAGCCGTGTGACCAAAACAGGATTTTATTCATTAATTTGCAACATCACATCATCACTGCGTGTTTTGACGAGACTGGAGCTTCGAAAACTCTTCTTCAAAAGAGTAAAAAGCCGATTCTCCTAAAGAAACCAAACATGTCACACAATGACAACTCTGAGGGCTGAAAATTCAAAGTTTTAGCAAGCACACAGTTTCAATGTGAGCAAATGACAGTAACAACATGCAGAGGCTTAGAATTTACAATGATTCAATTCATGTTAAACATCTCTGCTGGCCTTCACTGCATCCTGATGAACAACGCTGGACTGAATGGAATATTTCTTATAAAGTGGAGCTCTGAAGAGGGTTTTGGAGATGTTTGTTCAGTTTATCTTCAGTAGGAGTCCCACTCATCCTCCACACCTGAAAAAAAGCACAACGTTAATTTGTTTTAGGTGGTACTGACAGTTTTATGCATATATATGATGCATTACCTCCACCTGAACTCCTTCTGCCCATGAGTCCAACAAACATTTCCCCTTTGTTGTTGTTGTTATTATTATTTCCTGATAAAGCAAAGATTTGAAAATATGGGATTTTAAGGTAAGAACTTGATGTATAGATACAAAATTCAAAGGAAGAATTTCTCAGGTGTTCCACTCACTTTTCCTGCCCAGTCTGACCGGCTGACGAGCACCTGAGGCAGAGATAACAAAATAAAATCTGCAGAATATGGAGTTCTTTGAATATTTTGTAACTGTGGAGTACAGTTTAAACACAGATCTGTGAGCTCTGCATAAAGAACAGATTCACTTTGTTTGTTTCTAGGTTTACCTGAACTTCTTCCCATCAGCCCGTGGAACTGCTGAGATTTGGAGCGTTTGATTAGATCTGCCAGCCTGATGGTTACTCCTCTTTCTATGGGGTAACCCTACACACACACACACACACACACACACACACACACCCACGCACGTACACACACGCATCATGCAGCAGAAATGGATGAGGCATTCTTTCTTTGTGTTGTGCTGTCCATGGTGCTGAAACTGAAAAGCTTTTCTCTTAAAAGTAAAAAACCAAACACGTAAAAGTGCAGTCCCTCTCGGATCCTTTAGTCTCCTCTGGGCATCTGGAACTCACTATTTATGAGTTCCTTCTTTCAATGCAAGACTGTTTTCATTCACATTGAGCTGCCTAATTAACTCAATTCATCAAGCAGATTTGCCCTCCTGCTGCAACTCTACGCAGACCCCAGTGCCTTTAAAAGATGGGAGGGGGCGGGGTGGTGTTGTATCCTGATGCTGCACTTCAAACCCATCTCTAAGCATGAGGCACTAAAGTGCCAAACGGGTTTGTTAGAATCAGCAACCAGAAAAGGAAGGAGCTGAGGATGTGAACATTCAAGAGATCAGAGAATGATGCCTTCGTCACCAGCAGAAAAACAAACCTCCGTGACAATTTGGTTTAATCATCAAAATCATTGTCATTACAGTTGTAAATTGCAACAAGATTTGAGAAGCTCGGGACAAACAGAATACATCAGTGTGCAAAAACTAGTCACAGTGTGCAAATCTGCAATCTTTATACAGAAAGGAGGGAGAAGTAAATGTATTAAATAAAAAACAGTAAAGAGCAGGAACAAGTAAAAAGTTCAGGTTCCGACAAGGGCACATAGTCTGTGTTATTGGACTGCTTTTGGGAAAAAGCTTTTCCTCAGTCTGGTGGTTTTAGTCTTTATGTTTTATCTGTATTTAGGTTTAATTATCAAGTCATTTGATGACACGAAGCATATTTTTTAGTGGTTCTTGTATCTGCATATACGATGCACCCCATTGTCACTTAAGTGAGTTTAAATCCTTCTATGAAAAAAAACACAAAAAATAAACTGAAGCTGTGTTTGCAAATTGACTTTATGTTCTTTGAAAGTTGATGGCAATGATAAAGTGCAGGTGAACCTTTCAGAGTAAAAGCTTTGCACTTTTATTCACTAAAACACAGAAAAAAGGTAAAAAATCTAATAATAAATGAAATGATCTGTTTGATGCTCACTGATGAATACATTTTCTGTTCATGTATTTGAGTTTTTTTTTTTGTCTGATTCCTATTTTCTAGTCTTGAAGTCTTGTGGAGAGATGAGAAAGGCTTTTTTGTGATGAGAAATTATAGTTTTAAATTGATTTCTAGAGCTCTGTCTCACATGCGAACTCCTGCACTTATTCAGAAGACTGTAAGGAAATCTAAACTCTGCTCAATTTTGTATTTTCAATGTGATTTTTTTTTACTTTAAATTGTGTGTTCTGGCTGCACTGCCTTTGTTAGGTCAATAAAAGCAGGGTCAGATGGTAAAAGAAAAAGAGCAAATTCTTCTTCTGTGTCTATATGTGGTAAAAAGTCTTTGATCTGTCTGCATGTTTCATCTAAAGTCCTGTTTACCTGCCAGTTCTGCTCCGTCCACAGGTCCCTGTCGTCCTCACTGGAAAGCGGAGAGCCGAGTGTGCAGACGATCTGCGCAAATGCAGCCAGCAGCAGCGCAAACTTCACAGGCTCCATGATCAGAACGGCAGCAGGAGGTTTCGCTGAAAGCCGCCCTGATGTGGATGCATGCAGGGGCACGCTGTGAGCAGCTCAAAAGAAAAGGAAAAGAGGAAACTTGTGGCTTTTTATTGACTTGGCTCCTGCAGTGAGTCTCTCTCCTGGCGCTTATAAACTCCTCCTGCAGCTCCTCCTCTTCTCCCTTCAACCCTCCATGAGTCTCCTGATGAAACCATCTCTTCTTTTCTCTCTGACAGAAACCTGTAAAACTGTGAAGGAGAGGTGTGTTTGCTGATATGATGGAGGTGACTCCACTTCACTAAAAGGCATCTCTAGAACCACTGGTGCTGTTGGATTTTCTGGCTCCAAACTCCAAAAGATGTTTTTGTCTCAGCTTCACGGTCATGTCACCCACTGCTTCTGCTCCAATCACATTACCCGGCTGTGATTTAACCAGCTCCGGTGTGTTTGTGAGTCTGCTGGTGGTGCCACGGCAACCTGAATCATTTACACCCTTAATAATCCCAAGATGACAAGGTCTTTCCATCAGTCGGCTTCACACATTACATTAAGCATGTTGGAGGTTGGGCTCGGAGTGTCCTGATCCAGTTGGATCTGCCTTGAGAGTTTATAATCCATCAGCCTCAATTTAGATGTCCCTGCTTTAAAGAAGCCTCCTGAACACCTGATGTCCTTCACAGTAAAATCTGCAGCATCCAGACGCCGTTCATGTTTGAAACATTTGGTTTTGCTGCATTCAGCTTCATTTACAGAAACTCTCATTGGGGAATCTGTTGTTTTTCTAGAGCCGATGCAGCAGTAGCTGCTTTCAGGAGGTGAATCCTGCAGTTTAATCCACTTCTCACAGTTTTCTAAGATGTTTTAAGAGAAAAGCCAAATCATACTAACCTCATTAGCATTGATCTCATTGTCATGTGAACGTGGTTCTGTTGGAGTTCTTTACTGGTAAGTTCTGCAGTAAATAAGCATATAGGCCTAAACTGTGTGCATGTGGAATCACAACATTTAGTAGTTTGTCTTAGAAATAGTTACCGTATTTTCTGCACTATTAGGTGCACTTAAAAGCCTTCAATTTTCTCAAAAAGCAACAGTGTGCCTTATAATCTGAAGCGCCTTCTGTATGGTTTAATTCTGGTTGAACTTACTGATGTCAAAGCAACTCAGAGTTTTGAGAGGATCACGGCTCTCTGCCAACATGTTTGGTTGGGTGTTATTGTGAATATGCTGGTAAATGGGCCTGCAGCTGTGTGGCGTTTGCTAAACCATGACTGAGTGCAGAGGTCCTTAGGTGCTGGTCTTGGTTATGGTCTGTCACTTGGATTACTGATGATACTTTAGCACTCACCAAATTCACATACATTATCTGACTGGCTACTACCAACCAGAAGGTGGTGCTGTTGGTGTCATGTGTTCATGGCTGTTTGAGTTTACTGGTAAAATAATCTTTTTATTCCGACAGCAAGTTGAAATTGATGCCACACTGAAAATCTGTTTCGTTTAGGGTCTTGTTCAGTCTGAGTCCGCTTAATTTGTTTTGGATTGAGTCTTGAAGCTTGCATTTGGTCTGTATTCAGACGGCCATCAAATGGACTATCCTGTTTCAAAACAAAGCTTGTAAACAAAACCATGTGACTGAAGATCTCTTCACTCATTGGCCTGGACTACGATGATGCGGCAAAGCAACTAAAGGCAGAAATGATGGAAGTCCTGTTCTTTACTATCCTGGTTGGATATTTCATTGATTCAATCTTTGGATTTTGCTGATCAACTTTGAACGTCTGTATCAACATAAGGTACAAGACCTTTTACTGCTACTTTGGTACGGTGGAGGCATGCTGTGAGGCTGTTACTGGCAAGGCAACGGCTATGAAGGTAGGATGATAAGTGTTCATGATATCTAGATTGTCGGGAAAACAGTGTGAGAAGCAGTGTTTCACGTCACAAGTTATTTTTAAGAGCCTACATTCAACCACATTTAAATGAGTCGCTGTATCTCATCGTTGTGGTTTTGTTTTTAAGCGAATTCTGTTAAGGAACTACAAGGTAGGTTTTGCAATGACGTCATAGCAGCGCGTGCTGCATAACGAGACACAGATAAGCATGTAAGAAGCATTTCTAGTGGTGTTAAAATAAACGTTCTAGTTAGCGGTTGCACCATTCTTTCCTGTTAGATAACATGACACTGCTTTATTTTGTCCGCTGCTCATCCGTTACATTAATCCTACTCTGTTTACATTCCATAATGCTCGGCTACGGTGTTTTGGTCCAGTTATTCCTCTCCGGGAGTGTTTGGTATTCAGACTGAGGCATCTTAGAGCTAACTGAAGCTCAGTCCGATTGGAAGTTAATGAAAGTTATCCAGCAGAGTTTCATACAAATACTTAATGAAATAAAATGTAAATTTATGCAACTGAATGAAGCCAAATGCGTGTAAAAATGTTTGTTTTACGGTCTCTTTGCAAAATTATTTTAGGTTTTAGTCTGTTAAATATGATGCAGTTCTGTTGTTTGTTAAGTGAACCCATTTATCTGGTTTTAAACTCCGAGGATTAAGAGCTCAGGTTGCCCTCAACCTTTAGGTTTAAGGGTTTCTCCAAAGGACCCTGAGGTTCCGGGTAGACTCCAGGTGGACCATTTACTGTCAGAAATGAACTCTGGAGAAGGATGGAAGAAAGTGCTTGAGCTCTTTAAAATGCAGAAACAAAGACAGGATAATTCACTCCGGGGGATCAGACGGAGAGAGATTGTTCACTAATACCTCATCACACAAACTAAGACGCTCTGCATGCATATGTCAGGCAGATAATACCAGGAAAGAAGTCTGATCATCTGCATGGAGTTAATGTGGTCAAGCATGGATTAGCTTAGAAAATGAATGAGAAAAAAAAACTTCCTTCAGAACATCTCTAAAGTTAGCCGCAAGTTAAAGTATTTTCAGGATTTAAACTTGGAGTCAGTTTGCTGTGTAAAAGCAGGATCTCTTTTTTAAACACTGAAGTAATGAAAAAGTCTGATGGTGACGGATACGTTTTTATCTTTATGCTTTTAAATGGTTAAAGACCCACTCCGATGAAAATCATGTTTTAACATGTTCTCATGGCATTTTTTGATAATTGAGAACATTTCTAAATAAAATTAAGTTAAAAGTGGCATTTTTTATTCAAATCATTAAGAACCAGGAGCAGATGAAAAAATGCTGTCTCATTTGTGACGTAGACAATATGCTGGGCAGGCCGAAAGCTTTCTGCTCCGCTCCATTCGGATGCATTCACCTGCACACAAACAGATCCATGAACGTCTGAGCTGGAATCCGGATCAGAACAGAATATTGCTCCAATATTAGTCACCATGTTTGTTGCAACAGTAATAGTAATAGTTTTGGATTGTGAGGGGCTGTAAGCTAGTGGGAGGGAGAGTAAACAAAGGGAAATGGGAGCAGGCTTTCTTCCGACCAAAGGTCCCACCTATAATTTGGAGGTATTTCTGATGAACTCCTGCTGTTCTGCTGAAACTAGATCTTAGAAAACAAAACAGGCTTTTTGATTTTGCCTAAAAAAACCTCATCAGAATTAAAAGACCACCAGGAATGCTTTTACAATAGATCAATTCGGAGTGGGACTTTAAAGCATAAACCTTTGCAGAAGCAGCCCAGAAAACAGAAAACATCTAACCAAAGAACAGATTGAAAGGATTCTGTGGTTTAGTTTGGGTTTTATGATGTTCTTGGTCATGTTTTTGGTTTCCCTTTGTTAGTCACACCAGTTTCAGGTTTGTAATCCACAGCTGTCTTCATTTCAGTTCATTGCCCCAGTGTCTGCTTTTCAGATCACCTGATCTTTTTTGTCACCTTACTTCTTCACAAAGCTAGATGAAGATCTGGATAAATGTGCCTGTAATGCATCTAAAAAACATATTCTGCCAAAATTATTAACAAAAACCATCTAGAGAGGTAAAGCACACAAATGTTGTGAGGAGATTCCTGCTGCTTGATGTCCCGTGACTCATCAATCATCATTTTCAATTCTTGTTCAGGAGATGCAGGAGATTATCCGGCTTCTGTCAGGTGAGTGTTGGGTACATCCTGCATATGATTAGCAATCATAGGGTCACACACAGTAGAGGACAATTTTAGAATGAATTAACCTATGAATCATGTTTTTATACGGAGGACGTGTCTGCAGAAAGCCTACTTATGCTCGAGGAGAACATGCAACCTCCACAGAGAACGATCCCAGCTGGGATTTGAACCAGAGGCTTTTTGCTGTGAGGGCTAACCACTACACCCCCGTGCATCCTCTTCATGATGCTCTGTGGTGGTGAAAACAAACCAGTTCTTTGATTTTTAACTGGTTCATGCATCTGAACTTCACTGATAAAGAAGTGGAAGGAATGAAACCTTTAGAAGAAAACAAACATTTCAAGGTTTGGTTTTTTTTTACAGACGTAAAAACCTTTAACCTGTAACCTTGGCTTTTTAAAAAATATTCAAGTAATGTCAGCTTGTTTTACTTCAGCGTGCTCCACCAGATGCTGTGAATAGTTGCACAAATTTACATCATAATTCTGGACTCCACATTTTTAATGAAGCCTCTCCGCGCTGCAGATTCTGTTTTTTTTTAGCATTTCTTTTTAGATTTTCATCCTTTGTTCAAACTTTCCCGTTTTGAGGTCAGTATCTGACCCTCAATGAAACTCCAGTTAATCAGCCGCTGATGGAAGATGTTCCCGTGCTGACGTTGATCTCTGCCTTCTTTACTGTTTTGTTTGAGGCTTTGTTTAGATTATCAGGTGCAATGAGCGTTCAATCAGGGTCCATTGAAGACCAGAACCACAAGACTGTTGTTCATCAACAATCGCACAAAAGGAAACCACAGCAGAGTCAGGAGTCTGATCAAACATTTAGAAACAAATATGAAAAAAAGTGAGGATTTTATCTGATTAAAGCCGTCTCTGGTGAAAAAGATCCGTTTGAGTTCAGATTTTTACGAGCGAGACTCAGTTGGCAGACGGATGGCCTGACTGTCTACCAAACACGTAGAGTGTAAACCATCACACCTCCACTGCTGTGCCTCACCGGGGATCTGCAGCTTCCTCTGGAGTGGTGTTTGGTTTCTGCCAAACATTCAAGATGAGCATCTGTGGAGTCATTCATCTAGCAGATCACATCTGAAGGTAAAAGAGCAAAAAATGTGAAGAAAACCTGAAACAACTTTGAATGATGAGTCATGGACCAACAGGAGGTGAGAAGTTTATATACTTCTGATGTTAATATAATTAATATTACTTACACAAATGTTTCTAAAAAAAATCAGGCTTATTTATGTGTCCTTATCACATGACTCAATCTGCATCTCGATATTTGATTCCTGAATCAAAAAATAAAAATGATGATAAATGATATGATAGTCCAATTCTTTTTCACCTGAATGGATACAATCTAGATATTTATGATTCATTTGATATTTAAAACTAAATAAATTATGCATCTCTTTAAACAGAAAAACTTGTTTTTAATTCTTTAGTTTAATCAACAAAAACATGTCTTAAAACCAGTATTTTGTCTTTTGCTTTTCGTCTTTTTTCTCAGTGGTTTAGTAAAGTATGTCGTCTGAATTTATTCAGGCATTGTTTACAGTGCTGTGATAAAAGGTCATCGTGTTTATGAACACAACACTCATCCCTCACTGCGGTTCACCCTCAGCCAATTCTTGACCGGACTTGGTAGAAGCAAGCTTGTGATTGGACGTTGTTTTGCCTTCATCACATGTGCATAAAACGGCAAAGACGGTAGAAACACAACAGGAACGTTTGACAGAAATTATTTACTTTCTGACTGAGTTTATTCTTTTTATACAAACATAATCTTGTTTGTATCTGTAGTTTTCAACTGATGCTGGGTTTGCTGGAAGGACCAGATGGATTTTTGAAACGTATCTGTATCCTTTACATTCCTATAGAAAGAGGATTGCAAACTTAACTGAAGAGAACTGAACACTTCATCTTGTGTTTGTATCAGCATTTTAAATTGTTTCTTTGTGTTTTGGTTCAGGCTGCACCTCTGCATGACTGCAAACCACAGAGAAATGTCAGACACGTTTAATCGCTGCTCTGTGACGCACAGCTGAACAAACGACAGGTCATTCATAACAGAATGCTCCATAACGCTCATAAATGCTGATGGTGACACTTCAGTCAGAACAGAAATCCAAGAGCTTTACTCACAGAAAAAGTTCCAGGAGAAACAGAGTTGTTGGACAGAAGTACACAGCCAAAGGTCAACTTTATTTATTTATTTTTTACTTTTCATTTGCTCAAATAACAAACTCATAGTGCAAAAAAAAAAGAACCGTAACGCTGTGAAGCCCACTACATCAAATGATTGACAGAAAATACACTTTTTTGGAATTAATGTTTTTTTAAATCCTTTGAAATCCACAAAAATTGTTATATTTCTAAAAAAAAAAAGATTTAATTAAATAAATAAATAAGTAAATGAATGAAAAATGTTTAAATCGTTCTTTTAGGAGATACTGATGGTATCAAGTATGATCCTTTGGGTGAGTTGTTATTTTTTTTTACTGCAAATAACTGTTATTTATATCGCCAAATTTCACATAATACAGATGTCCCAGTGGGCTTCCCACCGATATTTATACTAAAAAACATGTCATTCAGAAAATATAAACAGTGGCTAGTTGCTAAACTAAACAGCCAAATGGCATCCCTGCTTTTAGACCTCCTTCTTGGCGAGGAAAAACTCTAAAAAAAAAGGATTTTGGAAAAATATTAAGGAATCTCAGGAATGCCCAGATGAAGGAGGGATCCTCTCCCAGGACGAACAGGTGACGTGCCAGAACTGTCAAAAAGAATGATCTAACTCTACAGCTACACATTTGAATAAGGTGCGAAACGAGCCAGAGTTGAGGTCCAATGCGAAAGACAGGAGCCCAGACGATCCACCTGTAACTTCCCCTGCTCCTTCATAGCGGAGTGGGGAACAGGTACCACATATTAATTACACAGCACTAAACAGAGGCATGATGAGCCATAAAAATATAGTACTGGGTAAATGATAAGGAATAGAGGAGAGAAACAAAAGAGGACAGAACCCCAGAACACTGTACTTTGCCCAGGTTCTAACTTTTAGTAGCCTGCTAGCAACTAACTAGTATTGAAATTTGATTCAAACATGTTAATTGTGAGTTGCGTGTAATTTGGCACAAATAGTGGATGGGAATAATAACAATAACAGAGAATCTGCAGTTTTAGCGTGTCATTGTAAATATCTTATTAATTTAATCTAAGACCGCATAAACCTACTAAACTGGGGGAATAGGCCACCTTGGCCTGGTTGATCAAATCATCTTCCTTCTGCTTATCTCTGTGGAGAAGTATGTAACATGAATGTAATGACAATTATACTTATTCCCCCAAACTTCATTACAGTGGGTGAAGTAGGGAAGAAAGTTAAATTAAGTTAGCCTGGCAAGAATCCTGTCCAAAGAAGAAGGTTTTAATTCTAACTTTGAATGTAGAAACTGTGTCAGCCTCTCTTACATGAGCTGGAAGCTTATTCCATAAAACAGGAGCTTGGTGGCTAAAGGCTCTACCTCCAACTGTACTTTTAGAGATTCTAGGAACCACAAGCAGTCCTGCATTTTGTGAGTGAAGTGTTCTGTTTGGTTGGTAAGGCTCTATGAGATCTTTAAAATACGATGGGGCCATACCATTCAAGGCCTTATAGGTTACCGGGAGGATTTTGAACTGGATTCTAGATTCAACTGGGAGCCAGTGAAGTGAAGCTAACACAGGAGTAATGTGTTCTCTTCTGCTGGTTCCTGCTAATAATCTAGCTGCTGCATTTTGAACAAGCTGAAGACTTTTAAAGAACTTTTAGGACACGCTGCTAGCAAAGAGTTACAGTAATCCAGCCTAGACGTAACAAATGCATGGATGAGTTTTTCAGCATCACTTCTAGATAATATGTTTCTGATCCTAGAAATATTGTGTAGATGAAAAAAAAAATACTGTTTTACAAGCCTGTGATATGTGAGCCCCTAAATGATAAATCCTAATCAAATAAAACCCCCAGGTTTCTAACTGTGGGATTGGAGGCTATATTTACACCATCCAAGAAGATCATCTGATCAGATGGAGCATCTCTGTTTTTCTATAAGATGTCTATCAATAGTGTTCTACATGTAGAGGTTTTCTACACCTCTCTCTACCTGTAGACATCTAATCTTTGGAGATTTTTAGATGTCTGTTAGAGATTTTTTTTAATGCATTTACTAGATATAAAATAGAAAAGCCAAGTGAAACATGTTTCTATCATTGGGCTTTTGGTATGTCGTCATCCTTTTGCTCATTCTACGAGCTCATTTTAATAATAATCCAATCTGTCAATTGATTAAACCTAAAAACTAAAGAACAAACAAGGATTCCCAACCCACCCTCCATCCTCAAAGATTTAACTCCAAAACTTTAACTAGACTGCAATGGAGGAGTGGGGCTGGTGGATTACACTAAACAAAACAACAGCAACAGAGGAGTTGATGTGTCAGGAAGAGTCCAAGTTAAGGGATTCGGGCCGTGGAGTTCTGATCAATCAGGTTGGGTGAGACCGCATCCAAATGAAGCCAAATGAAGATGACAGAAGTGTTTCATCACTGATCCTGAGAGATACCTGAAGATGTGAGAAAACTTGTACACTGTCTAAACTTTTGTGGAAGAAATGTCCCAAACGTTTAGACCTGTTCTTAAAGAAGAAGAAGAAGAATGGTGCTCCCACACTTGGACTTGAAATGAGCAGATGTCCGGGCCTCGGCTTTGGTCTGACGTTCACAGCCACCTCCTCCAAAAATAACAGCCATGTTTCAGATTAAACTCGTGGGTCTGGGTGACCCAGGGACAAACAATCTGCTTTGTGGCCTCCTTTCAGATGAGTCAGGAGCGGTCAGAGCTGAAATAAAAACCCATCAGTGCAGGGGAGAAGGTGACAGGAAGCACGTTTTGTCATTCTGCTGCCTGCTGATCAGCTTTCATTCATCTGCGGGTCTCAGCTGACCCCGCTGCTGCTCTGCAGTTGAGGCGCTCAATCCACATGCAGACCCAAACAGACAGATGTCCAGATAAGAGGTCAACACAGACTAATGAAAAGAAGACATTGCATCTGCACCCTGAGGTGACCTGGGAGTGTTTCTGCTCATCTCCAGTTTTATCCTCAATCAGAAGCTGCTGCAGCTTACACCAGCAGCCTGTAAAAATGAGTGTTTTCACATGATAACTGATATTTAGGACTGATGGATCCTTTCCTCATGTAAAGTTTGCAAAACACAACTTTAGACTAAAGGACTAGTCTAGACTAGACTAAAAACGATTTACTGGATTTGATGGATAAAAGATTTCCTGCACTTGGATGAAATAAGACGCCTTTTTTATCTTAATAAATGACCTCTTAGATTCAGCCTGCTGGAAATGAATAAATCTGGTTCCCGTAGATTAAATTAACGTTTTCCTTACTCTGTACCTTTGATGGAAAATTATTCATTTGTTGCCTCTAAAAAGTCTTGACCCTCTTCTGTTTGTCTGACCCGGGGAACCCCCGTGTCTTTAGCCCCCATCACCAGCTCTCCAAAGAGGCGTCTTCACACAGTCTTCACAAGTGTGTGAGACATCTCCAAATTGCAAGAGAAGAAAACCGCATCTCCTCACTTAATTGGAAGATTTTCTCAGAGACGGAAAACAGTCTCTTTGTGAAATCCTGCTGTCTGAGATACATCTGTCAGGGTTGTTCATGTTCCTGTGAAGGTTGCAGAAAGACTCAAGGCATTTCTTTTTTGCAGAGAATCTGCAGACAGATCCTGAGAATCCCTCTTTTTCCTTTTGAGTTAAAACTTTGTATGGATTAACCAGGATTTTCCAGCTCCTTTTGCTTCTGTTCAACCTTGAATTTTCCCATCTGGCTTCATTTGTCGAGTTGAGATGCTGAATCTGACTCTTGCAGGCTTGAAGACCCATTCCAATCAAAATTGTGTTTTCAACTGTAGGCCTACTTGTAGCATTTTTATTTGTGATGGAGGACATATATGGAATAATTTAAGATTGAAATTCTTTTTTCAAATCGTGTTGGTTCAGGAGCAGATGAAAATGTGCTGTTCGAAAAAGCTCAGGTTTGTGATTCAGCAGACCAGCGTTTTCCTTCTCCGCGCCACTTCTAATCCTACACTTCCAGACAAAAAGAACTATTAACATCTTCATTTTACTCTTCTGAGCTGGTATCTGGCTCTAAACTATGCGGCTGGATGCCTCCAATATTTTTCACGATTTTTTTTTTGCTATGCTAATGTTAGCTAGTGGTTGTGAGGGGCTGTAAGCTAGCGGGAGTAAGTGTAAACAAAGGAATGCTGGGAGATCGATGTAGGGTTACTTCCATACAGTCTCACCCACAACCCAGAGGCAAATTTCTAATAAACTCCTGCAGCACTACGTCTTAAAAACCAACACAGCCTTTTTTAATTTTGACTCAGTATGATAAAATCCTGTCAGGATGTGCTTCAGGGACCCAAAATACAACAAACTCAGGAGTAGAAGAAAACCAGGTTTATTAAAGTCTTTCACTCAGATGTTCTCTCCCAGGCCTTGGAGACCAACAACCAATTGAGGTGAGGAGAGATTACTTGCAGGGAAGAGGAGGAGAGGAGTCATCTGCACGGCAAGGAAGGCTCCAGGTAGAGGTGATAGGGGAAGAAAATGGACTCCAAGAGGGAGTGGCAAAACTCAGGATCCTGGAGCTTAGTCACTAGTTCTTGTAACACAAAATCACCAGGGATGTCCGTTTCCAAAACGGAGAAGGTGTGGGGACTTACAAGGCTTTGGAGGAATTTGAGCAGGAGAGAGGCAGGCAGGTAGGCCAGCTGAGCTGACGAGGCAGGCAGGCAGGCAGGTAGGCCAGCTGAGCTGACGAGGCAGGCAGGCAGGCAGGCAGGCAGGTAGGCCAGCTGAGCTGACGAGGCAGGCAGGCAGGCAGGCAGGTAGGCCAGCTGAGCTGACGAGGCAGGCAGGCAGGCAGGTAGGTAGGCCAGCTGAGCTGACGAGGCAGGCAGGCAGGCAGGTAGGTAGGTAGGCCAGCTGAGCTGACGAGGCAGGCAGGCAGGCAGGCAGGCAGGCAGGCAGGCAGGCAGAATATGAGCACTGCTGGAGGTTTCTCTGGAAGGGTGTAGTGCAACGATTCGGCAGAGAATGAAGGGCAGAGGGAGAGATATATAGTAGCAGGCACAGGTGGAGGGAATCAGCTGATTGACAGCAGGCAGGCTGCTGCTGCTGTGACAAATCCTAATTAAAGGACCACTGGGAACGCTTTTACAACAGATACAAATTTAGTTGGAGTGGGACTTTAAACAATATTCATGCTACATTCACAATGACCTTTAAGCCCCCACTTTCAATGAAAAGTCTGTGTAAGCACACAATTATCAAGCCATTATAACGATCTAGCCTGTAGACTTTAATAAGCAGAAGAAGGGCCGCTGCCCCAAACGTTGCACAGTTGGACCTCCAAACTCAACAAAGTATCTTGCTGCAAATGTTTAAAGATCTTTGCTGACATCCCTCCTTCTGGACAGGTAATGAATTTCAGACCGTAAATCCGACTGGATGCGTTCCCAGCTTCATTATTGGACTGTTCAATCAGCTGGTGTGCGAACATTTCCCTGCTTTTCCTGCAGAGTTTGATTTTAGTGCATAAAAGCGCTTTAATGTCTGCTTTGCAAACAAAGACATGAAAATGTGATGACACGAAGCACCTCAGGTTCAATAAATACATCAGAGTGTGCGGCTCTGAGGAAGGAGGGATGTGCGTAAACATTTTGCTCCGATTAGGATCACCGCACTGAAACAAACATTGTTTTTCTTAATTGTTCTCAGCCCTCTCGGACTTTAATTTGACAGGAAACAGCACAGAAGCCCTGGATAAATAAACAACTAATTACACGCATTCATTTTAGTGATTTTGCTCTCAGCATGATTGGGTTAATTTGAACAGTATAGCCTCTCATTCTGCTGTACGTTGTTGAAATCATGTAAAACGGCCAATAACAGTGAAAAGAAAGCAAATTCATAGGAGGATGGGCTCCTTCAATGTTCATGTTTGGCAATAAAACGATGGAGAAACTGCACAAGGCTAGAGCTGCCCTTCAGCAGCACCTGTTGGATTGTTTCTGCAGGTGTTGCTGTGGAGACTTGAGTCCATTCTCTTTGTGGAGCATCTTTGAGAAGTGCAGAGTGGTCATGTTTTTGTTTTTGTTCAGTTTTTGACCATCACTCATGGTTCCGAGGTCGGATGAAGGCATAGGCAAGAGAGCACAATGCCCTTCCCAAATGCCCTGACTACCACCCCAAACACGATGGCCCCCCAAAATCCAAAGTTCATGAAAAAGAATTAACGAGAATTTTTTAAAAAAGCACACACACACACACAAAACAACATAAATTATCTCCCCACAGAAATACTAGCAACAAAATAGATAAAAACAAAACAAAAAAAATGAAGGAATATATGGTTGGTAGACTAACAAATTAACATGAAAAGATCATAAAGATAAATGCAGCCTCAACGGGGCACAAACCAGTGTCCTGCTTGTGCCTGTCCCAAGCCCGGTAAATGCAATAGGATCTGCAGGAGACCTATCAAACTGATCAGATATATGAATAGATGAACTGATATGAGGAAAGTATGGTTTTCTAAGCAACACCTCACACTCTCAGCACTCCCAGGCTTGCGCCCCCTGATATTGGCTAAATTCAGGCCTGCACAGATCACCGTGTGTTTGTACATTTGAGGACGTTCGTGTTTTCTGACATGTTACTTCCTAACTTCCCATGTTTGTCTGTGTTGGGGGGTTTATTACATTTATGGAGGTTTTTTCTTTAGATTTATGATTATTTTCCTGAGGCATTCTTTAGTTTGATCATTGTTTGATTATTAGCAGCAAGTTCTCCTTCTTTGCTCTGAATTTGACCAAAACTTTGAGCATTCATTAAAACTTTTTTTGTCTGTTTTGTTGAAAAAACCATCTCTTTCTGTTTCTTGTAATAAATGTTTTCTTCTTTGTTTCCTTTTGCGAGATCAGCCACTCCATCAGTCCGGTGTGTCACACTTGAAATGTTTAAGAGATCAGAATGTGTGTTTTATTAATCAGATTCAGCATTAATGTGGTTTTGTGGTTTGGGGAAGCGTTCAGTTGCAACAAACTGAGGACACCTTCTGGTAGAGCATGACGCCATCTAGTGGGCGGTTCCTTTACCTTTCTTGATCAAAGTTATTCAGATTGTAGATCAGATTGAAAAAAACATCATTTTTATTTTATTTTATGATTATTTAAATACAAAATGAGAAAATCTGTGAGAAATCTGTCACAGTGGTCAAGCACAATGTCACTGGTTGCTAAAAGTATTTGCTTTGAGGAGCGATGTAGCAAAAGATTTTAGTGCAGTTTAGTTTTAGTTTAGTTTAGTTTTTAAACCACATGATGAAAAAACATTTCTTTATATTAAATCCAGTTTGTTTCATGTTTTTTCTGTGATGCAAGTTATTCAAGTTAACAAACTGACAAATGAGATTCCTCAATATGTCGAACGTTCAAATTATTTGATTCACACATACACATGTTGTGTAGTTGATGTCATTAACAAATGGCGGTGTCCGTATTGAGAAAAAATGGCAACTGAATTAACTTCATTTGGTTGGAGCCGGAAGAAAACCATTTTCTATGGTTCCAGTTCTGTTATTTACAGTAACCTGTAATATTTTTTCCACTTGTGTCAAAGATTACAGTTTTTTAAATTGTTTATGAAACTGGCAAAGTAAAATCTCAACCACACAGAAAATCTTTTAAAAAAGAGACAGGGATAAAATAAGCACAAAAGGGAAATGTTTCATTATTTTAGAAATCACCTGAAAAATGCATGTTTCCTGACACAAAGGAAACAGTTATAAACAGGCTTTTAAATGTAGCCTATAAGATCTTTTTTTATTTTTACCAAATATATTTTTTCATTCTTGTCTTGTCCAGTTTTCTTTCTTTCATTTGAATTCAGATTTTTCAACGATGAAAATGTGTTTGCATGAACTTATCTTGTGTTAATTGGTTTTACTTTTAGCATATATAAATGAAACTCTAACTTAAATACTGTATCCATTTACTTTAACTTCTAATTGCATCTAAATGTGTGGTGTTTTGGTGCAGCACTCAGTTTTAAATCAATAAACATTTTTAGAACCACATGCTTACATCAGAACCCAAAGAACAATTGAAGCCCGTCCTTCTCCTGGTTCCTACAGCAGTAATAGTCTGAGTTTTATTCAGCTCATATTTTAGACCTCCCATCAGAAATGATCTGAGTTAGAAAAAAAACCAATCAGATCAGCCGTTTCTCTGCCTCAGGCCTCCTCATCACCACCACCACACACATACAGCTTCAACCTGCTTCTTCCAGACATGAGAGAAAGACGCAGATGAAGAGGAAATAAAGGTTCACATGTGAATCAAATCAAGATGTCCGCAGCTGGACTGGACAGCGTCACACCTAACGTAATAAAGGTTACAGAAAACACATCACACTGCATGAATGCAGCAGAACCCAGCCACCGACCAACACCACAACCTTCAGGATGAATACAACAAACATCCATGTCAGACAGTCAGAATGAACAAAAATAGTCTTGTAAAATATTCCTCAGCTGGTAAAAGTGTTGAGCATTGTTTATGTAAAGACAGATAGGTAGTTGCATTCAAATAGATCCATGAACGTCTTTGTTTTCCTTGTCCAAGCAGGCATCTGACTCTGTACGTTTGGATAGCTCCAATATTACTCACCATTTCTTCTCACTGGTAAAGTTAGGATGGGGGTGTGAGGGGCTGTAAGCTAGCTGGAGAGCATGTAAACGGGTGAAAGAAAGCGGAGGCGGGCTTTCTCTGCGTTGATGGTCCCGCCCACAACTCAGATGTGAATTTTTAATGAGCTTCTGGCACTCTGCAAAAAACTTTGAAAAGGACAGGATTTCTGACAAAAGCATGAACATAAAGACCACTGAGAACACTTTGAAAATGGATCAAAAGATGAACTAGTGTGGGAGTTTAAAGATTCATTGATGCTTTAATTTTTTATTTTATTATCCTATAAATCCTGCTTTGAAAGTGTCAGATTGATTGATAAAAACTGAATTTCATTACCCAAAGCAGTTAAAAAAAACATCAAAACAATCACAACATTTCAGAAACGGGAATGGAATAACTTAATGAATCCAGAGCTCCAGCAGAAAACCTTACAGATGGTTGGATTTTCTGTTCATGACACCAAGCTGAGGAGCAGCAGGTCCAACTAACATACTGTTTCTTTGGTTTTTGTTTAGCCAAACCAGGAAGAGTCTGTTATGCCAAAAACAGACATTCGCTTTCACAAAAGCAATGAGAAAGGGTCTTGATTGGAATAACTTTACATAGTGTTCATACTTACGACCTTAAGTCAAGTTTACTAAATCAAGTTTACTAAAATCAGACAGAAATATAAACCTGAATGTGAGTTCCTTAAAGAGTTTGTGTTCAAAATGGCGCCGTCTGAATCATACAAAAATGGTGACTGAATTGACTCCATGTGGTTGGAGCAGAAGTAAGCCATTACACTCACTCCATCCTTTAAGATCATTGGTTTTCCCTCTGAAGAGCTTGGATGTGACTGCTGTCCCTCACACGGTCGTGGTGGACTGTCGTACCACGAGCGCTCGCAGATGCTGAGCCTGCGACTGCGAGCGCCTGCGCACGAGGCTGCGCACAGCCAGTCTGTATCTGGCAGACATCAGGTTGTACAGCAAAGGGTTAATGGCAGCACTGAGGTAGAAGAGGACCGACGACACCAGGTTGAAGTACTGGGACAGGTAGTATAAAAAGTAGCCGTGCACGTCAGAGGGCCAGAGTGGGTCACGGAGGAGAGTGTCCTTAGTGGGTAAAATTGTGTTTTGCTCAGTTGAGGTGTTCTGTGTTGTGTCTTGCATGGAGTGTGTTGTGTTTATTTGGTGAAGGTTTGCACGCCTCTTTGTGTCACTTTGAACTGGTTGAGAGTCTGTTTCTGCGGTGCGTGTGTGTTTGTCAGCGTTTTCCTGTGGTGGTTCAGTTTGTGTGATGACAGGAGGCTGTTGGAGTTGGTCCGAGCCCGTTTGAGGGCCGGTTCCGTCTTTGGTCTGAACACAACTGTCACAGAGCCTGTCCTCCGTCAGAGCGCGAGCGCCCATCTCGCCAGGCTGGGAGAGTGGCTCGTAGAAGTGAGCATCAGACTCAGAGTGACCGAACGGTTTATAGACATCTGCAAGAACGTCTGCATTTGATTCCTGCCTGTCTCCAACGCTGCCAAGAGAAAGGGAGAATATGGTCCGACCGACATGAAAGGGCAGCCAGCACAGGACAAACGCCAAGACAATCACTCCTGGAGGAGGAAGAGGAGCAGAAGAAAGAGGAGGCAGCTCTTAACTCACAGTCTGTGACTCTGTGAGGACCATACAAGGACGCTCTGCATCCAACATCTGCATCTGTTTGTACATCTCCGTTTAGCACTAGTAGAGATTTAAAAGTTACAGTTTGAAAGAGAAAATCACAGGATCACATCTGCTGTGCAGCTAAATGTTTGTCTCATCTGTAAAGAACCGAGAAGCAGAGCTGAGCTCCAAACCACTCATTCTTACCTTAAATAAAAGCTATTTTTTGAAGTGATTCATGATTCTACTTTGATGAATCAATGTTTCAAATGTAGCCCTAATTGTTCTATCGATGGTTCTCTACCGAGAGCTTTGAGAACAAACCCTACGATGCTCCTCACAGTAACTGCTGGGTTCTGCAGCAGAACCTGAACATGTTGGATGTTCACTCTAAGCCCATATTCCTCTGAAGAGGTTGGATCTGAGGATGGAAGAGTCTTTTGGTGGAGGCGGCTCATCATAGGAGTTTCAAAGCAGAAACATGCAGATGAGATTCTCCACGACTCTCCAGTCTATCGTTCCTCTTCAGCTCTGCTGCTTGTTCTACAAATACGCACTTTCTATCAGAGAATGACAGCTTAAAAGGAAAACAACCGGATTTGTCAAGCTTTGATGCAAACACAACAGAAAACTATCAAATAAAAGACTCAATGTTTGAGCTTTTATTTGTTTTGTTAAAGGCATGTGTGGACAGGTGCGTGTTCGGGCTCACCCAGCATCTTCACGGTACTCCTGTGACTCTGCTCGTTGCGGCTGCTTTTTGGGCGAAGCCAGAGGGTTCGTCCAATCAGGCTGTACACCAGCCCCAGGATACTGAGAGGAACCAGGAAGTACAAGTTGGAGAGGATCATCATGGCGGACAGCAGGCCGGATGAGATGGCGTACTGCGTGCAGCGGCACTCCCTCCTGTCAGCCTCCCCTTCATGGCTTCCATCGGAGCTCCTGTCTTTCCCTCCTCCCTCGTCTTCCCTCTTTTTATTTTGCTGATCTCCTTTTAATTCGGTCTTCCCTCCTTCTTCTAACTTTTTCTCATGTTGTGTTTCATTTTTCACACCACTGTCTTCTTTGTCTTCAAACCACTGGAATTCTTCTCCTCCTTCACTCCATCCTTTACGCTGTTTCTCTTCAAACACGGTCCCTGCATCCAGGAAGTGAGAGCTCCTTCCTTCCCTTTCGCTGATAACTAATTTGGCATGTTCCCCTTCCCTCCCTGACCACCCTGCCTCTTCTCTCCACTGGCTGAATCCAATCTCATCTCCTCCCACGTCCTCTACCCCGACCATCAGCAGAACCGGTGCAGCGCTGACGGCGGCTCCCAGCCACAGGCAGCCGATGATGGCCCTGGTTCTGCGCCGCGTCACCAGGGTCTTGGCCGTGATTGGCCAGCAGACTGCCAGGTACCTCTCAAGGGAGAGGAAGGTAATGTGAAGAATGGTGCAGAAGGTGCAGCACTCCGACAGGAACATGGTCAGCTTACAGGCAAGATCTCCTAAAGGCCAAGGTCGAGGCTTCCATAGCTGGAGGGGAGAGAAGGATTTATGGATCAAAAATGCCTTAAGGGAGTTCTTACCTTGGATTATGTCCAAAATCTGAGATGTTTCCACTAACATGTATAATTTTAGATATTCAAACTTTTATCTTCATTTATGAGACATTCCCTATGTGCAAATTCCCTCATGACTCCCTAACCTCTAAAACTTTATAATACAGGGCTGTTCAGTGTCCTTTACACATGCTCATTACTTTTATTTCTTTTAAACATCAAATATGATGTTACCAATTGCTGAAATGAAGACATAGCAAATATAAAGATTTTACACGGACTATTTTGTATTCTGAAGATGAAAACTTGATGATTGTTAAAATCTGAATTGACATACATTTTTCAACCTAATTCTATGTGATTTATGTTCACCTATTTAGTGAGCATCAGTGCAAACCATTGACTGTATATGATAACTGGACTAAGCGATTGTGACGTCACCCATGGAAAATGACTTACTTCCGACTCCAAACAAACAAAATAAATTTAGTCTGCAATTTTTGCGGTACAGACGCCGCCATGTTGGAGCCAGACGACGTCAGTAAGCAGTGATTGGTAGGAGGTGGTCTGAGCCATAGTTTCTATAGCAACAACTCTTTCAAGTTAGGAGTGAGTATGTTGGAAGTCCACATCCCTACCACTAAAAAGCAGGCTACATGAAATCGGTCAATCAAACATTTAGAAAATGTAGACTTGGGGGCAGCCATTGACTGGATGTGAGAAGTGGATAAAGTAACCCATCTCCCCTCGTGTTCTAAACAGGAAGTACTTGCTGGTTCCAGGAATCCAAAATCCCATTGGCTGTCTCCAACTTTCTTCGCTGCTCACTACATAGTGCGCTATAGTAAAGCACACCTTGAAACCCTCTAAAGATGGCGGCCTGGATCTGCCTGACTTCAGACACTACTGGGCGGCTGATGCCAGAGCTCTAACTTACTAGAAGTGTGAGCATCCAAATGTGGAGAAGAACCCCTCATGCGTGCAGCTGGAATCTAACATTTTGGAAAAGTCCTCACTCTCTACCCTTTTGTTTTCAAGCTCTGCCCCAATATCCAGAATACATCAACATCACTTTCTCCTAAAAAATTCCCTTCTTATTCTCCACCAGATAAAAACAGCTGGTCAGGCTCCTAGTGCCTCAGTGCAAACTCCCATTTGGCACAATGATGGATTCACCCCCGTCCAACAAGAAGCAGCATTCACTCCCTGGAAAGAGAAGAGTTTTTCTCCTTTGTTCATTGATTTACCTTCAAGTCACACCCTTTACTAGGGAATGGTGTCCACGTCTTGTTCTCCCTGCTGCACACCCCCTCTGTGAGCACGTCTTGCTCCCTCATGATTCCAATATCTAAATGTGTCTTGTTTCACAGCCGTGGTTCCTTCTGACTCAGTTAGAGAGGCTTGGGCTAGAGACTTGAATTGTGAGGTGCCCGTGGGCCTGTCCAACGTTCAATTGATTCAGTTTAACGTTCTACATAGACTGCATTACTCTAAAGCAAACAGCTGTCTAGATTAATTGTGATAGGTGCACCACATCAGAAGGTATGCTTGGACATTTCTTCTGGTTCTGTCCATTGTTACATAGTTTCTGGAATGAGATCTTTACATGTTTTTCAGATGTATATGATAAAAATATTCAACCTTCTGGTCATCTTTGGATGTTCCTCACGAACGTTCTGACTGCTACAGCATATAGAGCTACAGTTGGGAACGGCGGTGGCCAAAAAGCGTATTCTCCTGAACTGGAAATCAACAACTCCTCCCTCCTTGGAGGACGGGCTGCCCAGCTGGACCGGTTCTGCAGATTGGGCTCACAGAACAAATTCGACATTGTTTAGAAACCCTTTCTGGCCCACTACACGAAAACGTGAACAAAAACACTGGAGAACTGTTCTCCAAGTGGAGACTGTTGTTTTTTGGGTGTTTTATACTCTTCTTTTCCCCTTGTGTTTGTTGCTGTGTTTTTATATCATTACTACATGTAAACTGGAAAATAAAACTTTTTTTAAAATTTAAAAGATGGAATTTTTTTTTATTCCATGCTGTTCATCAAGCATGAATTCATTTTTTTCCATCTGTTGTGTTGATTCCAATCAACGTCTTTAAGAAAAGCTTTGTTTTTTAATTTATTTGCATTTACTAATAAAGCTAATCAGTGCAACACAATTTTTAACCTCAATCAGGTATTTTTTTTCAGTTGTTCACAAAGGCTCAAAAAAGAAAAGGAGAATAATAGAAGAGAAAGCTGAGAGCCCTGCGAGTAAGACTCAGCCCTTAATGCAACAAAACATGATTTGAAGGCAAGGACCCCCCTGAGGGAACGGAGGGGATAACTTGTTTAGAGCTGCAATGCTAGCCTGGCCTGTTGCCCCGGACGACAAGCATGAAACAAACATTTTCCTCTTTGAAACAGCTCACTTCTTATGGCAGAGAGCTGCTGCAGCCAGATCAACACAATAAATGTCCTCCCTACCTTATACAGGTCCAGGGGGAGGAGCAAGAGGATCAGCAGGTCGCTGATAGCCATGCTACTCAGGTACAGGTAGGTGGAGCTTCTCATGTGTGGGCGGAGCCAAACCACCAGAATGGTTAAGATGTTTCCCAGGAGCCCAAACAGCATCAGTGGGACGTAGATTATAGTCACACAGACTGTAAAAGAGAGTTTAAGAGTTCTTGTAGCACAACTCATTCAGCAGAAGACCTTCCTCGTCTTTACTGATGTCATGTTGAGGTTCTTTGTTCCTCTAAACTGGTTTAAAGGATTAAATCTGAAAGTGAACCAGAATGATCTGATAGTTTTGGTTTTCTGTTGGAACGCCTTTTATGTGCAACTGACTCCAATTCTCTGACATGCGTCTTCATTTTTGGTTAAAAATGTTGCTGTTTTTTAAAACTGCTAAGGCTCTTAACATTACATTTAGGTCATTTTTTGCCGTTTGAAACTGCTTGAACATTCAGGGCCGTGTTGAAGGACTAAAAAAAGTTTTGTTTTTATTTTAACTTAAATAAACCTAATTTAAATGTAGCTACAATTTAAAATCTATCAACACATGTATTCATCCTTAACTTGATATTCTCTTAGGGAGAAGAGTTTATTTCTCTGCAGCTCTCCATAAGTGTAAAACATGATCCTATAAATGGGTCATTTCATTTTATTTTATTGAAACCTGATGATTGTGTAGCTACATGTAGATTCATTTTCTTTTAAAGGGAAACATGTTGCTCCAGCCTTAAACTGTGCAAAGTGCTGATGATGGATTCCAGTTTTATTTTTTGCACAAGAAAAAACAGTTCAAGAAAAGGAAACAGTGATATCTTTTTACATAATCAACCTTACAGATTTTTGGAAAAAAAAGCCTTCCATGTCTTAATTCCAAAAAAATAAAATTTCATGTCAAATCTAGTGGGTTTTACAGGTTTAAAGTACAAAATGATTTAAATTATGATTGATAAAGATTTATCAAATGGTTAATGGTGGTTTAAAGCTTTGCAAGTAAACAAAAATAGAAACATTTGCATTTTGCTGTGTACTGTAACGATGGCTGTAATGTCTGAACTGTTGAATTTATGTGATTCTCACACAAATGGTTGTATTTAAACTACAATTCTTAGCGCTCTCTTTCAGGATTTCCTGTATTTTTAGTCTGTATTGATCATGGCAGCTGTGCATGCTGGCTACTGGCAGATGTATTGAGTCAGCCTTGTTTACGAAAGTGAAAATCCTCAAATATTTGATCAGATCAGATGTCTTGTGTTTTTAGGGACCTGTTTGTGTGACTCACCTAGTTCGATCCATCCGAACACGGGTTCCTCCAAGAAGCAGTCTTGGTGGGAGCAGTTTGTGGGGAAATCTGACATCAGGCTGCAGTATTCACCTCCGCAGCCGCCACTCTGCTCTCCCATCAAACCCATGGCGATGATGGGGTTCAGCTGAGGGGAGCGGCGCGTCCCCCGGGTTACAGGGGCAGAGGTGACGCACGCTGATGGATTTCCTTTGCAGCTCAATGGCCACCAGGGTGGAGGGTGATGGGAGAGTTGGAGAGCACTTTCTTGTAAATGGAAAAACAAGGAATAAAAGACATTTCAACCAAGTGTTTGTGACGCTTTAAATAAGAAAAATGAAAAATGTAGCTGAGAAATTACAGCCATCGTTATAGTAAACAATGTTTCTGTTTTTGTTTACTTGCAAAGCTTTAAACCACCATTAACCATTTGATAAATCTTTATCAATCATAATTTGAAATCTTTTCAAAGTTTTTTAACTAATTATTTAAAGAATAGTGGCTCATTTCAAAAACAAACTAAGCAGAAAACAGATGGAATTGTTGTATTTTAATGAGTTTTACTCACCAAGTGAGAGGAACCAGGATAAGTGCTGGATATCTGCTGAGAATCTGCTGTTCCTCTGCAGCGAGCACACACTCCTGCGCTTCACTCATGTGCTCCTCTGAATGCTCACTCTCCTCTCGCACCTCCTTCTCACATCCCGCCATCTGTGCCTCCACTTCCACCTCATGATGCTTTTAAGTGAAGCGCAGAGCTTCCTAAAGTCTATATTTTATTTTAGCAAACTAAATATTGAATTTAAGGTGAAATTTTTATTTTATGATAATATATTTATTATACAAAACAAATATTTAAATTTCTAAAATCAAACATTTAGTTTGCAAACTAAATAGTTTGTAAACTAACATAATCATCTCGGCAAGAGGAACATCGCCACAGTGCCCACCCAGACGGGACACCCCAGCCATGACTCTGCAACGCAAGACCTCAGCTACCCCAGATGGGCGAGAACTACGGCAAAGACCACGACAAGCCGGCAAGCCCTGGCATAAAGAATCCCTACAGGAAACACTGGGGGTAAAATCATAATAAGAAAAAGGTCCATATTAAATGAATATACTGTATGCAGATGCATCAAATGAAAAATTAAATTAAATACATAGATACAATACAAAACATCATATGTGACAAAATAATCTAAAAAATAATAAATTAAATAAAAAGATACAATAGGTAACATTTTCTAAAAGCAGAATTAAAAAATGTCTTATTAAAACATCAACGGCTCCGGCAGGCGAGGACCATAAAGGCAGAACGAAGCCTCACCCTAAGTTTTGATTCTCACCTTAGGAACAACTGAAAAGCCGGCTCCAGAGGACCTCAGGGTCCTCGAGGGTTTATACTTTAAAAGCTGATCACTGAAGAAGGCACAAGACCATTAAAACCATTTTAAACCATTTAAAAACCATTAAAAGAACTTTAAAATCAATTCTGAAATGCACAGGGAGCCAATGAAGCGATTTGAAATGGGTGTTTGTGATCTGTGTAGTGTATTTTTTGTTTATTTGTTTTGGAAACATCAACATCTGCAGGACCCCCCCCAACCACCAGTGGCAGTTCTGGTACAAATGACGCCCTGGGGGAGCCACACCAGTTACGCCCCTCAGTGCCCCCCCTCCAATTACCACCCAAACATAGAGTTTAAATAATTAACAATGACTCATTACATAATGTACAACTAGAAGTTTGAATAAGTTTACAGCTTTTAGGACTGCTATAAAAAAAATAAAAAGTAAAGATAAGTCTGAAGGTGCTTACACTGACTCCCTCGACAGAGGCGGACAATTTCAATGTAAAGTCAATGGTTTAGACGCAAACTGAGCAGCTACTGTAGCTGGCCAGAGTTTTTAAAAAATCCAAACTCTGGGGAGGTGGCTGCGTCTCCTCAACCAATCAGGGACTCAACGTTTACACCACTTTAATTCACCCCTCAAATTACAGATTACATTCACAAAGAATGTCATTTTAAAACTCAATTCCAATCTTTCAAATAAAATATAACAAGTATTGGCTTAGTCTGAGGATGAGCTGATGCTGAGCGGTAGTTGGTGTCAGAGGATGCTAACTCTCAGGAAAAAGAAAAGGACAAAACTATCCGGAGCCCAATTTAGAAAAAAGAGGAAAGCAGACCAAGAGAGACGTGAAAAGTACAAAGTTATGATACTGAACATTGTTAATGTTATTATTTAATCTTAAAGCAACTTTATTAAACATGCACAATAATCTTAGAAGAGTTAGGCTAAGGCTATTGTTAGCTTGTACTTATAATGTTTAGTTAAACCAAACTGAATTTGTGAATGAAATGCAGCTAATTAAATGCAATGCTATATTCACTCACATCCAACCCATTTAAAATGATTTCTTCACATATGTTTTCATTAAAATATCACAACACAACATGATGACCTGCTGTCATGTAATTTAGAGACTTTTAATGACATATATCCAGTACTTTGTCTCTTATTCTTAGTATTTTTAGAATTACTTTGTGGTGGTTCCTCAGCTTCTTGTCAGAAATTGATCTACACATTTACAGCTTCAATCCTCTCTAATTTGGTCTAAAATGTTCCATTGATGCACTTTTAAAATATTTGTAGCACATTTTTAGTTTCTACTAAAGAGAAACAGACTAAGTTTATAGTGTAGGTAGTCTAGGTAGATTAGTGATTTTTGGTTTTTTAACCTCAGTTAAACACATGTGTGATGTTATCCTTAAAAGAAGAGCAAGAGTTGCTATTTCTTAATTTTAAGCCATTTAGTGACGGCCTAATAATCTATAAGAATGTTCGAGTTGCACTAATTGTACGTAGTTTTCTTGAATCTTATGATGGAACTCATTTTAAACTTCAAGCAAACATCTTTGCTGTTGTCCTTATCCTTAAGAGTTACTCTTACTTTTAGTCATTTTTATAACAGTCCTATAAGCTGTAAGAATTAACAAACTTCTAGTTTTATGAAATAAGTATTTGTCAAATATTTGAACTTTATGTTTGGGTCATAATTGGGGGTGGGGGGTCACTGAGGGGCAAACTGGTGTTGCTCGCCCAGGGCGTCGTTTGTGCCAGACCTGCCACTAGGTTCAGGGTTCTGAATTAACACCAGGCAAAGGCGGGTACAATTTGAATTTGGTGGGTAGAAAACCTATAGCCTCTTTGGCAGGTGAAAGACTGTTCATCATCTCTGAGACGGGGGTCAAACTCAAAACCATGATTTATAAGTGTTTGCCTGCCCCCCCCTCTTGGAAACCACACACATTTGTCCCAGAGTTGGTTAAAATATTTAATTCTGTTGTTATTTCACAGGTTTAATCCTCACATTCGCTGGTGCATTCAGAGGCTGCATGGAATTTCCGCTTGTGCTTCCACTTGTGCGCTTTCATTTAAGAGCTCACTATTGCTGCATTGAGGTGCGCTGGTAATTTCTAGCATTTGCTCACACTGATCTGAGCCAACACAAACACACTCACCTGATGCTCATGTCATCGTTACTTTGTTAAATGACTTAGACTAACAACTACAACACGCTGATCTGTAAGAACACACACAGTAAAGCAAAACATTGCACATTTTTCAATATATGCATGTTTTTCTATGTATGACAATTTTTGAAATGAAAAAAAAGTAAATATTTTATTGTTTATCAGTAGTTTTAATCTTTATAGAGGCATATTGCATTCTATCTTAAGAAAGGGTGGTCGAATGCAATAAGCTTTCATAAAAAGCTGGTCATGCTGGAGGTTTTCTTCTCATTCTTTCTTTCAAAAGAATTTTTCTTCTTCCCTGTCTCCCTTTGGCTGCGCAGCATGGGGATTACACCAAAAACATTGATTTAATCTTTTTTTTTTTATTTCTTTAGGCAATTATAAACATATATGTATTCATTTTATAAGATCAATCATTAAAAATGGTAAACAAATAATTACATTATAACAATGCCTAATTATTCATCTCTGTGATATTTGCTTTTGTGCAGCAACTTGAGACAACGTTGGTTGTGAATTGACCAAAAGATATAGGTTGAAGCCAATCTCAATTGTGTAAGACATTTAATTCAGAGGCATCTTAGTAATCAGCTTATGCCTATTCTTAATTTATTTGCAAGCAAGAACATTTTTTAACACTTCCATAACATTTTCTTGTTGTTTTCATAAATAAACCTATAAAGTGTGTTTTCAAAATGAAGGTTGAATTTTAACAAGCAGAGTTGTCTGGTTTGCTCATACTTCTTCTGAGCGCTAGGGGGCAGTGCAGCGCCACAGGAGGAGGTGAAGCGCCTGAGATTAGAGCAGAGGAGGAAGAGCTGCACCCCGAGCGAGGACGAAGAACCTCAGCTGCTTTACGCGGTCCAGATGGCTCTCGGAGCGGCTTTGCGCGTGACCCGCGGCCTATCAGGTAGGACGGACCCCGCGTGCGCCGCGGCCTCGCGCCTCCCCGACCCAAGGAAACTGAGAAGCTGGCGGGACGAAAGTAGAGCAAAGGTTACGGTCACGTAGACCCCTGTTGGGTGACGCTGGCGCGCGCATTCTAATTACCTCTCATTGATCATTTTGGGGGCGTGGTCAATCAAGGGCATTATCGACGCTCCTTTAATGAGCTTTCACGTGCAGAGTTATTGATCATCGGTTTAATTACGACATTTCACTAAAGTGCAAACTAACCAGTTAATTTGATGCAAAATAGTTTAAAAATTAAACCAGAACAGAACAGAATGTAAACAAATCTCTGACAGTTTATGAAATAATCCAAAGACATAAAATCCAACCGGTATACATTTTCCTAGAACAGATATTTTATTCAAAAAAACATATGAAAGACAACTGAAATTCTAAAATAAAAAAACTTACTTGTACGTTCAACTTTACTATTCCCATGACGGTCATAATAAGCATCAAATGCTTGTAATATTAAGGAACATTGTTCAATGTCCTTAGTTAGGCTCTGTTCATTCTCATGCTCAGTTATTTCATGTACTTTATGTAATTGTGTTGAGTTACAGTGGGGATGGAAAGTTTGGGCCCCTCAGGTAAAATGTTTTATTATTGTGCATTAAGAACCCAAGGATAGACTGAAAAAGCTCCTAAAGGCATCAGTTTACAGATGAAACCTCCTTTCAACATGTAAAAGTTAGGTTTTATTTTCATCATTTACCCTTTCAAAATAACAGAAAACAAAATAATGGTGTGTGCAAAAGTTTGGGCGCCCTGCAGAGTTAGTACATTGTACTGCCCCCTTGGCTAGAATCACAGCGTGTAAACACTTTTTGTATCAGCCAAGAGTCACTCAATTCTTGTTTGAGGTTTCTTTAACCATTCTTCTTTACAAAAGTCTTCCAGTTATTTGAGATTTTCAGCAGCATATGCTTTTATTTTGTTAATCTTTTCTATTTTCATTTTTGTGAATTATTTTAATCCTCATCCTTACCACCTGTGCATAGTGTGTGTATGTGCACAATTACCTTTTAATTCTTTTATATTTCATTTATATTTTTATCTTAGGTGTCACAGTTTCGTTGATAATTTCATATGTTTCATCTTCACTGCATATTTTTTAAAAACTCTCCTTTGTGATGTTTACACATCAGTGAAAATAGACATTTCTCTGCACTTTGTGCTGTTTGTGTTTATGTCTATGTATGAAATATGTATGAAAATGACATTAGAGATTATCCTGTGACTGGATTATATTCCACGTCTGAGAGTCGCTTGTGTTTGACGTCCTTCGCTTGTGATCTGCTGATTCATGGTTCGTGTCAGCTCTGCAGAAACACCAACTTACTTTTGTGTTTCTGCTTCCATTAAGGTCTTCTGCCCCAGCTGCCCCATCGCTGGGGTCATGGCAGAGCATGTGCACCTCCCTTCCTCCTCGCTCAGCAGAGAAACAACTCCACCTCTCCAAAGATCAAGGTGGAGTTCGACCCGAGCTCAGGTGAAGACTTCCTGTTCTTTCAGACGTTTCATTTCTGTTTTTATTTTGATACTCAAAAGGAAAATAATGAAAATACTTTTTTGACATCTTTCATGATGGTCACCTTACAAATATAGTTTAAAAATGACGACAGAGGAGGAGGAGGAAGCAGAATCTGCAGCCAAAGGGGATAAGGTTCATGAAGAAGACATTTCCTAAACTCTGGTAGAGTTAGAGAACCCAAAAGAGATGTGAGGCCAGGAGCAGATCGGCTGAATGGAGGACGGAGAGAAGCCGAAGACGATGTCAGAGAGCCGAGGGTAGATGGAGTTGGAGAAGATCAGAGATCTGGAGTCTGTGGTGAAATGGACCGAAGCTGCTGTAGAACAGGAGGGATGGAGTCGGAGGTTTGAGAATAGATTCAGGAAGCAGAGTTTAATGATGGGGGACCAAAAAGGAGAAATCAGTGCAGGAGGTGACCAACGCACAAACCAGAACAGCTGTGGTGTAGCGGGTGAAAAACAGTCCAAAACACAGACACGTTTCTCAGTTGAAGAACAGGGGTTGGGTTGAACTCCAAAGTGGCTGAACAAAGCTATTCAGCTGCCATTAATACCAGGCCTGGTTTTAGTCCGCCCCACTGAGGGATGCAGGCAAGACTGGGACAAACAAAATGAAATCTTTGAACCTAACCAAAGTGAAATTACAAGGTAAATACAGAGCTCTCAGTTACAATGAATAATGTCTTAACTGAAAACGTCAGAGAAATCAAATTTATAGGAATCGTCATTGATAACAAATTAAGTTGGAAACTTCACATCAGACACATATAAACCGAAGTTTCAAAAAGTATTTCAATCACAAATAAATCTAAATATATGTTAGAATACACCTGTAGATACTTATTATACTACTCCTTAATATGACCATATTTCACCTATTGTATAGAAGTTTGGAGTAATAATTATAAAAGTTCACTACATCCTTTCTTTTACTTCAAGAACGAGCCATCAGGATTGTACATAAAGCCAGTTATCTTGATCATACAAACAATTTATTTTATCATTCCAGACTTTGAAAACTGTATGACCTTGTTGATTTTTGCACTGCCCAACTTCTAGACAGACTTAGTGGAAAAACATTACCATTAAATATTAAAAAACAGTTCTTAGAAAATGAAGGCTACAAACTGAGGGGATGTAGGAACTTCAGGATCAAATAGATCAGAACCACAAAAAAAAGTCTTTGTGTTTCTGTGTGTGGATTTAAACTTTGGAACAAGTTCAGTAATGAACTCAACAGAAATGTTCAAACATCCAAAACATTTAATAAAATGTATAAAAAATATGAAGATAAGAAGAGTTAAAGATCAACTGGTGTTTGAATAAATTCAAACGTGGACAAGTGAACTTGAATGTGCTGAAATAATTTTAAAAAGTTTTGTTTTTTTTTAATCACAACCAATGAGTATTAAATTGCGTAATGCTCAGTAATGATCACTGAAATGTTTTAATTACAATCTATTGATTTTCTTGACTTGATCAATATGCACCAATAATTACTAGATTAAAGTAATCACGTGATCTAATGATAATCAATGTTTATTATTTATTGGTTACCTAAAGTGTGAATCATTAATGATTACTGACAAAAAAATTAGAATTCTCTTAGATCAGTAACAATCAGTAAACAGTACACAAGAACTGGATTCTGAAAACTATGTAATTAAGTAAGAAGTAACTGTGTAGGGGTGGGATTATATAAGTTCGCTTCTTCCCACTCCTTTTCAAGGAATTAATCAAGCTCTACTAGACTTCAGTTATTAATCACTATACTCAACATATGTAAATGGTAAATGGCGTTTACTTATATAGCGCTTTTCTACCTTCATTGAAGGCCCAAAGCGCTTTACAGTCACAGACCCGCTAACACATTCACACACTGATGGCGGCTCCGCTGCCGAACACTGGCGCCAACCTTCCATCAGAGGCAACGTGGGGTTCGGTGTCTTGCCCAAGGACACTTCGACACATGGGCGGGCAAGGTGGGAATCGAACCTGCAATCCTTCGATCACAGGCTGACTGCCCTTTCCACTGCACCACGGCCGCCCCTATATGTTACAAATATGACTTAAGTGTGTTGTTTTTGTTTGTTTATTTTTTTCTTTTCTTGTTTGTTTATTTTTTTCTTTTCAATCAATGCATTTCATTGTTTCAGTAATGAGTGTGATAATTTGTGTGATTATTTTTTGTCTTCTACCGTCCAATTAATGCTTGAAGTAAACAATCAATCAGTAAATCAATGCTCTTCCTGACACTGCCCTCTACAATAACCGGGCTTGGGACAGGCACAAGCAGGACACTTGCTCGTGCCCTGTTGAGGCTGCGTTTGTCTTTTTTTATGTCTATTTGTTCATCTGCCTGTTTGTCCGTTGTTATCTTTTATTTACTTTTATTAATGTGTTTTTGGTTAGTTTTTTTTTTCAACTTTCTGAACTTTCTCTGTGTCAAATGTGTTGAAAACATCTGATTATGTGGATCGTGAGCAGATAAGTCAGTTTTACAGCAAATGTTTCCTTTTCCAGCAAAACCTTCACTTTCTGTCCTGGTTTTGTGATCCAATACCAGTCTGATGTCTTTATGCAACCTGGAGAACTGTTTTCTGTGGAAGAACTGCATCAGTTCTATGTCTCTGAATCCCTTTACGTCCACTCATCCTGTCTTTGGACCTGCTGACCTGCTGCGTCTGCTTGTGCCTGCAGGTGTCGCAGTGATGCGCTTGCAGAGTCCTCCGGTCAACAGTCTCAGCCTGGATTTCCTCACAGAGTTCTGCATCAGCCTGGAGAAGCTGGAGATGGATAAGAGCTGCCGAGGCCTCATCCTTACCTCTGTACGTGGCACCAATCAAAGCAACCATTTGGCTTTGCTGCTCCACAAACTCCACTGGTCACGTTGTGGTTAGGTTAATTGACCGGCTTTCTGGTTTAAAACCTGAAACATGCCCAATATCTTCATTACTCCACCACCATGCTAGTCAGTGGTTTAGCAATTTACACACATGGACAAAATTGTTGGTACCCCTCAGTTAAAGAAGGAAAAACCCACAATTCTCACTGAAATCACTTGAAACTTACAAAAGTAACAATAAATACAAATTTATTGAAAATGAAATAATCAAAATCAGCCATCACTTTTGAATTGCTGATTAACATAATTATTTAAAAAAACAAACTAATGAAACAGGCCTGGACAAAAATGATGGTACCCATAACTTAATATTTTGTTGCACAACCTTTTGAGGCAATCACTGCAATGAAGCGATTTCTGTATTTGTCAATGAGCGTTCTGCAGCTGTCAACAGGTATTTTGGCCCACTCCTCATGAGCAAACTGCTCCAGTTGTCTCAGGTTTGATGGGTGTCTTCTCCAAATGGCATGTTTCAGCTCCTTCCACAGATGTTCAATGGGATTCAGATCTGGGCTCATGGAAGGCCACTTTAGAATAGTCCAACGCTTTTCTCTCAGCCATTCTTGGGTGTTTTTGGCTGTGTGTTTTGGATCCTTGTCCTGTTGGAAGACCCATGACCTGCGACTGAGACCAAGCTTTCTGACACAAGGCAGCACATTTCTCTCCAGAATGCCTTGATAGTCTACAGATTTCATTGGACCTTGCACACATTCAAGACACCCTGTGCCAGATGCAGCAAAGCAGCCCCAAAACATGACTGAGCCTCCTCCATGTTTCACCGTAGGGACAGTGTTCTTTTCTTCGTATGTTTGGTTTTTGAGTCTATGAACATAGAGTTGATGTGCCTTACCAAAAAGCTCCAGTTTGGTCTCATCTGTCCAAAGGACATTCTCCCAGAAGCTTTGGGGCTTGTCAACATGCATTTTTGCAAATTCCAGTCTGGCTTTTTTAGGATTGTTTTTCAGCAGTGGTGTCCTCCTTGGTTGTCTCCCATGAAGTCCACTTTGGCTCAAACAACGACGAATGGTACGATCTGACACTGATGTACCTTGGCCTTGGAGTTCACCTTTAATTTCTTTGGAGGTTGTTCTGGGCTCTTTGGATACAATTCCAACGATCCGTCTCTTCAATTTGTCATCAATAATCCTCTTGCGGCCACGTCCAGAGAGGTTGGCTACTGTCCCGTGGGTCTTGAACTTCTGAATAATATGAGCCACTGTTGTCACAGGAAGTTCAAGCTGTTTAGAGATGGTCTTATAGCCTTTACCTTTAAGATGTTTATCTATAATTGTTTTTCGGATGTCCTGGGACAATTCTCTCCTTGGCTTTCTGTTGTCCATGTTCAGTGTGGTTCACACCTTTTCACCAAACAGCAGAGTGACTACTTGTCTCCCTTTAAATAGGCAGACTGACTGATGTGATGTCAATTAAAGGACACACCTGAGTTAATCATGTCAGTCTGGTCAAATAGTTTTCAATCTTTTATAGGGGTACCATCATTTTTGTCCAGGCCTGTTTCATTAGTTTTTTTTTTTTAAATAATTATGTTAATCAGCAATTCAAAAGTGATGACTGATTTTGATTATTTAATTTTCAATAAATTTTTATTTATTGTTACTTTTGTAAGTTTCAAGTGATTTCAGTGAGAATTGTGGGTTTTTCCTTCTTTAACTGAGGGGTACCAACAATTTTGTCCATGTGTGTAGATGGTATCGCCAGGGCTGCACAATCTACCTGGGGTATTGAAGACTTTTGCAGGAAGTTTGTATTTTTGTTAGGGCTGTTACTGTTAATGCACCCGATTAATTTAAAAAAAATGAAAGCAGCATGATTTACTAACGCAGATTACACGTCAGAAGCGACGGTTTTCCACTTCGGGTCGGGGCATTACTCCACTAAAACCATGGTCACTTATAAAAGAAATGTATATTCAATTAATTTTTAGTACTTTATTCTCATTATTTTTTCACAAAAAGCAGATTATTTCATATATGGTGTGGCCCGTTGTCACGGTAACACGAGAATGCGTCACTGGGCCAGCAGACTGCGACTGCAACAGTAGAGGAAAGTTAAATATGTGCAGATCGTCACAATAGGCTCAGTAAAGCATTAAAGAAGCCTGTGCAGGGATATAAAACATTGAGCCATGTGACCGGAACTAATTTTCAAGGTGTGCATCCACAACCAGCAGCCAATCAGAATAGAGTATTTTCCCAAACCATTTAAAGTGCATAAAACACAATATTTGTTTCTGGTGGCTGTTTGTAAACATCTTTGTTTTCTTGAAGTAATACTGCAGACATTAAAGTTTTTACAGTTTCTAAAGCCCAATATCACAGCTTTAGCCGTCTCATTGGACTTGCATCGGTAAATTGCAAGAACAAAAAGTCAAACATGGAAATGTAGATGAGATCTTTAAAATAGGATGGGGCCAAACCATTCAAGGCCTTATAGGTTAGCAGGAGGATTTTGAACTTGATTCTAGATTCAACTGGGAGCCAGTGAAGTGAAGCTAACACAGGAGTGATGTGTTCTCTTCTGCTGGTTCCTGCTAACAATCTAGCTGCTGCATTTTGAACAAGCTGAAGACTTTTTAAAGAACTTTTATATATTTATATAAATATATATATATCCTGTTCCAATATTTCACAGTTTTCCAAGCCTGTGATGTGTGAGCCTTAAATGATAAATCCTGGTCAAATAAAACCCCCAGGTTTCTCAGTTCTGCATATCTGACTGTTAATGTGTGATTTTGTGCACACAAGTTACATTTCTGCAACATCTGAGTTAATACTTTACAAAGTAAGACATTTCAGACAATGAAAATGAAGGAAAAATATTTTAATTTTTTTTTTGTTGAAAAGCCGTAAATTGTGATAGAAAATGTACCTTTTAAAACATTGTGATTAATCTGATTATTTGACAGCACAATATTTTTTATTAAATGTTCAACATGCAGCTGGTTTTGTTCTTGTAAAATTTTGACTTATTTCTTATACTTTTGAGACTTGTAAATGTTGTACAATTTTCACAAACTGTACATGCTCCTGGGTGCTTTCTGTTCCTCCGTTCCAGAGCCAGCCGAAGGTCTTCTCAGCCGGGTTGGACATCCTTGAGATGTACGGGAAAAGTCCAGAGCGCTGCGGGGAGTTCTGGAAAGCTGTGCAGGAGATGTGGCTGAAGCTGTACAGCTCCAACATGATCACCATAGCAGCGATCAATGTACGTATGGAACAGCTTCTTCCTCAGTCCCTCTGCTGAAAAGGGGCCTGTTTGAACCCAACTCTCCCCTTCAACAGGGCTCCAGTCCTGCAGGGGGCTGTTTGATGGCTCTGACTTGTGACTACAGGATCATGGCAGATCAGCCTCGCTACACCATCGGTCTGAATGAGACTCTGCTCGGCATCGTTGCACCATTTTGGTACAAATATATATCTATATATGTATATATATTACAGAATTGTTGAGTCATGGATGAAGATCTAAAATAATCTTGGTGGGTTCTGCAGGTTCAAAGAAACCATGGCCAACACTGTGGGCCACAGGACCACGGAGATGGCACTGCAGCTCGGGCTGCTCTACAGCCCGTCAGAGGCCCTGAAGGTGGGGCTGGTGGACCAGCTGGTCCCTGAGGACCAGATCCTCAGCACCGCCACACAGACCATGACCAGGTGGCTGGCTATCCCAGGTACTGGTTTACACTGCAATGCTTCTGCATTGTCCACATGCTTCATCTAAATCTTTAACCTCTCATTACTGGTACTTCCATCAAGCGATACTTTTAAACATTCATGTTTGAGAGTTTCACAGTTCAATATTCAGAGCATCAACATGTTAGCAGTTCTCACCAACTATCTACTTCCAAAATCTTTGCTTTCAAGATCAGAGTCAAACATCTGAAGCTCCAAGAAGAGCTGGTTTAGGAAGAGGAGGAGGTGAAGTCTTTTCCTTTTTTTTTTAAGTCATCGACAGCCTGATCCACCAGCTCAACGTAAAACATTCCTGTACCATCAGTTCTACCAGCAGCATCTCAATGCCTCACCTCACTGACCAGGAAGAAAAAAACCTTCTAAAGAAATGCTTTGTCTGATTGTCCTTTCACTCACTCAGATCATGCCCGGCAGATCACCAAGTCCATGATGAGGAAGCCCACCATCGACAGACTGACGTCCAACAGAGAAGCTGACATCCAGAACTTTGTCAACTTCATCACCAAGGACTCCATCCAGAAGTCTCTGCGTGCTTATCTGGAGATTCTCAAAAAGAAGAAGGCTTAGAGTGAACTTTGAACTCAGCGTTTCTTCTCGTCCGGAGGTCTTTGAATGCAGGACTTAACATTTACATTCATCAAGCAGCGTTAAACCAGCAGTAATGTCCGATGAGGTGAAGGTGTTTAGTCAGAATCTTCTTTACCGCAGTTTAGTCCAAATGTTTTCAAGAAAGTCAACAGCTAAGTGCCTGATTTTATTGGACTTTGAATAACTGACCTGTTTTCTGTCTTCTTCCTCAATAAAGGCTCAGATTCAAACAGTGAATGATGTACAGTGTTCAAAATTATTATGCAAATTGTATTAAGTGTCAAAAAGATCTAATTTTTGTTTTTCTGTTAAACTCATGGATGATATTGGGTCTCAGGGCTCTTTGGATCACTGAAATCAATCTCAGATACCTGTGGTCATTAAGGGAAAAACCACTAAAGAAGGAAAAGGGATCTCTGTATCAGTACTGTAGGATGAAATAGTTAAATGCCTTGGACAAGGTTTGAAAACCTTGGATATTTCATGAAAACTTAAGCATGATCATCTTACTATTAAGAGATTGGTGGCTGATTCATACATATGGGTCCATGCAGATAAAGGCAGAATGAGGAAGGTTTCTGACAGATAAATACATGGGACTAAGAGAGCAGCTGATAAAATACCATTACAAAGCAGCAGACATGTAAACTATGTTACCAAAGTATTGGCTCACCTGCATTGACTTACATATTAACTGAAGTGCCATGTCATTCCTAACCCATGTGGGACTGAATGGCATGGGAAGAGGATAACCCAATCCTAACCCATGCAAAGATGTGGGATATGAAGTGGGTCCATCTTTAGCAGCCTCAACTCTTCTGGGAAGGCTGTCCATGAGGTTGAGGAGTTTTTATAGGAAATTTTGACCATTCTTCTAAAAGCGCATTAGTGAGGTCACACACTGATGTTGGTGGACAAGGCCTGGCTCACAGTCTGAGCTCTAATTCACCCCAAAGGTTTTCTATCAGATTCAGGTCCGGCCAGTCCAGTTCATCCATGTCTTTATGGAGCTTGCTTTGTGCTCTGGTGCACAGTCACGTTGGAAGAGGAAGGAGCCGCTCAAAACTGTTCCCACAGGGTTGGGTGCATGGAATTGTCCAAAATGTTTTGGTATCCTGAAGCATTCAGAGTTCATTTCACTGAAACTAAGGGGCCAAGCCCAAATCCCGAAAGACAACCCCACACCATCATTTCTCCTCCACCAAATTTCACACTGTCCTGCAACCCCCAAATCCAGACTCATCCATCAGATTACCAGATGGAAAGGCGTCATTCATCACTCCAAAGAAGGCGTCTCCAGTGCTCTACAGTCCAGTGGCAGCATGCTTTACACCACTGCATCCGACGCTTTGCACTTGGTGATGTGTGGCTTGGATGCAGATGCTCTTCCATGGAAACCCATTCCATGAAGCTCTCTTATGAACTGTACTAATGCTAATCTGAAGGTCACATGATGTTTGGAGCTCTGTAGCAACTGACTATGCAGAAAGTCAGTTACCTCTTTGCACTGTCTCTGTTGACTCCTGTTGAAGTTATATTCTTTATAATTCATGTATTTATTTTTAAGACTATCTACCAGTCTGCCTTTCTGTCTGTCTGCTTTTTTTGTAATTTTAGTTTTTTTGTGTGTGTGTTTATACTTGATTACTTTTATTTATTTACTTTTAGGGTTATCTTTGGTTTAGTTTCTATATTATTTTTTAAATTTATTTTTATGTATTTGTGTCTGTTTTATTTACTTATGTTTAAGTCTGTTTATCAGTTTAGCTATTTATTATTTTGAGCTTTTTTGTTTTTTATTCATTTTTATGTGTATTATTTAGCTCTGAACACACAGCATGGCTTATTTTAGTCCAGCCGTCTTGTTATGGTCTTCTGATGAGCTAAAATAATTTAATGTTGTTTCCTTTCATGCATCCTGCTAATGAGGAGATTCTCGGCCGGTGTTCCATAAATCCTTCCTACCCGTGATTTTTTACTACCTACACCCACTGCACATGCACAGACAAAAAATTAAGTCATTATTCTCCGTTTTGGCGGACCGCCCATAATTATGTCTTACCTCTGTAATCTTGTGGTTACTATGCTGGGTCACCACTGTTCTAACGATCTGTTCTACCTCGTGACATAGCTAGGTGAGGTAGGAGTTACTAGTACAAAATGATATGTATAGCTATCCAAATGTCCTACTTTATCAGATATTCCTACTTACTGCATAAGAACGATCAAATATTTTTTCTTGTTAGATCATAATCACAGCAAGATAGGACAGAATTACAGGCGCTGTAGGACACTCCAGGCTCATTTATGCTGGAACAGAAAGGCTCACCCAAGGTTTAATTCACAATCTGCGCTCACGTCTTTTAAACCGAAGGACGTGAATGCGGATTTTGAAACGTTCGTCATGTGGACAGAGGAACTGTTGGCACGAGTTGTGCTGCCGTGTGAAAACAATTCACGACTCTCAGAAGTATAGTAGCAAGCTAGGCTAAAAGTCCAGGGCTAATTGACACGTGTAGCAAGTTAGCTGCATTTAGCATACAATTAAATATAACCTAAAGTCACAAAAACGGCAAAAAAAAAAAAAAAAAAAAAACAGTATAGTAACCACAAGATTACAGAGGTTGGACAGAATTATAAGCAGCCCGCCAAAACTGAGATTAATGACGTAATTTTGGTCTGCGCATGCGCAGTGGGTGTAGGTAGGAAAAAATTATGGGTAGAAGAATTTATAGAACACCGGCAGAGAATATCCCCATTGGCAGGGTCCTCGCCAGGTCCCAGTGTTCGCAGGAACTTTTATTGAAGCCCGTGCTGGCTCACATGCCTCTTCGAATGGAAGCGAGACCGAGACACCCCGTCTTACCCAGTCCCACAGAACAACTGGGAAAGTAGCGATGTGCCTGTGCAACAACTAGACAAACTTGGCTGGGTATGTGGATTGAAGTTTGTAGTCACACATCGAGTCAGTCTCTGCTGCTTCTGCGAAAGCTTTGCTGCTACTGCTAGCACTAGCTTGAGCAACCAGAAACCCGTGTGATCAACTTGTCTCTCGGTTTACTCCAAACTATAACAAAGAAGATGAGAATGTTAAATTAACGAGAGATGAAATAATTTTAGCGATAAACAGCAGGCGAAACTCTGAACACCAGATTTCTACAGATATGTAGAAGTAAAATTTTAGACTTTTTAGACAATTCAAAACCAAATTGAAGACACCATGTTTAAAGAAAATAGACACGTATTCTGACAAACATACATATAAACACTAAATAATGTAAGAACATACTAAGAAAAATTGAAAATGATGCTGACTGTCATTTGCATGGAGTAATTGAAAAAAAATCATAGAAACACATTATTTGCATAATAATTCAGAATCCGATGTAGAATTCATACTGACACTGTTCTCATCAGTGTCTACAGGAGCTCAGAATGATCAATTCAATCCTGTCAAGTGAAGAAAGTAGAACAAAAAATAATGGTCCATCTCAAAAGCAATGCATGCTTTAAAGATTGATGTTTATTTCACTCATAATTCTTTGATGAAGGGTGGTCTGTATCAGAAGCTCAGCTTCACCTCCACAGGGAAATGATCGCTGACATCCAGAGCCTGAAAGAGACAATCCAGACTGAGTCAGTTCTGCAAACTGATCCAGGTTCAGCATCAGCACCTGTCATGAACTCACTTTACTGACCTCTCAGAATTAGAAATGTTGAGAAAATTGTTTTTTGAAAATGTATAAAGTTGTCATAAAGTTGTGTATGCAACATTTTGGTTTGAAACCTATGTAAAATACACACATCAGGGATGTCATCATTCTCAGCTGCCATCATTAAAATAATAAAACATGTTGTCGAATCTGAGATAAAAAATGCAATATATATGTGCAATTCTACCTTTTCTGATCCACAAAATCTCAGTATTTTGCCTATTTCTTGTTCAATTACAGCAAAGGCTGTGAAGCGAAGCAGCACTGAGGTCTGCCTCATGACAGATTGGGCAATTCAATGGATTCAACTCACACTGGATTATGCGCATGCTTTTAGCTTACTCGATGCATGCATGCTCTGGATGGGTAATAATGCAATTTTTACAACAATGAACAAACATGAATTACATTACCTTAAAATGGAGAGTGGGACCTTGAAGTAATTTGAATAAAATGGTCCCGCTTTCCATTTAAAGGTAATGTATTTCATGTTTGTTCATTGTTTATTTAGTGTTTGAATCCTTAAGCTGCACTCAAAGATCATCAGGTGATGCAGGCAGTAACTTCCTCGATGTAGAGGGTGCATGTGAGCTCCGATTTGTTCTTCAGTTGTTGCTAATAAAGTTTAATAGGAGTCAATGATTTTGTTTTGCTTTGACTATTGACTGTATTTCCATCCATCTTCAGAACCTTCTGAATTCCTTTTGGGGTCACAGGGTTGTTGGAGCCTGTCCCAGCCACTGTTGGCTGAAGGTAAAGCACACCCTGAACAGGCCACTGGTCTGTTGTAGGGCCGCACAACCACATGCACACCTATGCGCAAAGTAGAATCATCAATTAAGGACTCAGTCACCCATCTCCACCTCCGACCACCAGAGGGAGCTCTCTCTCGTGTATTGAATGCCTCAGCTCCCCCTTTTCTCCATCTCCCTGCATGCACTGCATCTGGTTCCTGTCCTACTAAGCTCTTCTGCACTCAAGTCTTTAACCATGCTATTTAAGTCCAGTTCAGCTGCTTCGTCTAGTCTTGAACTTCTCTCCTGTACTTCTGACTAAGCTTTCTCTCCTTGCTTGCCTGTTGGTTGTGACTTTCACCTGTTCTTTCGCCTGTCACCTCGCTCCTGTTTTCTGACTTCATTCTTGTCTTTCCCTACTATCTATTCAAGTTTGATGCAAATGGATCCACACGCCTCAGCGTCTACGTTACAACTAAACTACAAGAGTGTTTTTTAGGCTGTGGGAGGAAGCAGGGATCCATGTGGAAAACCCAGGCATGCATAAGACGTGCATGCAACTCTAAATAGAAAGAAGAAATACGTTTTTACCAGACTGTGGCTGAGTTTCAAGTCTGCCATGAAGTCGTACACCTGCGCGCTGCCCTGCACCACACCCTTCAGCATGTCAGCTGTGACCACGATCCTGCAAATGCAGAACCTCATGAGTGGATCTAATGGTTCTGCAGGTCGTCACTGCGGGAGCTCCTACCTGTCGTAGGGGCAGACGGTGGTGGTGACGGTGGTGTCAGCACTATCTGGGATAAGCCAGTGAAAACTCTTATCAGTGAAAAGTCGGATCTGCTCCCACTCTGAGCCCTGCACGTAGTCACAGCCGGAGTTGAAGTCGCCCAACAGAACAATGTTCTGCAAACAATCAGACCAAAGGTCAACCGACTTTGCTCCCCCTTCTCCAGAAAACCTCCAAACTCAGAAACTGACGTTGGTGTTCCAGCGAGAACGGACATCAGTGACCACATCGTAGAGTGCGTCCACTTCTTGCACGGCCACGTCTGGAGAGGTGTGCTGAGGAACCAAAGCGAAGCTGCTGGTGGCTGGAAGACAGCAAGAACGTTCCTGACATTAATTCAGCTGAAGGAACTTCACACCTTCTGAGGAAAAACAAAAAGCTTTGTCCAATCTGAAGTTCTGAATGAGAACTTCCTCATGAAAATGAGAGCAGCTCATTGAATGGTGCTCTCCTGCTAAGCATACCGCTGTTTTTGGAGAACATGACCACGAATGGCTCTCTGTTGAAGGTGTCGGTTCCACAAGACTCACAGCCATCATCGTAGGTGTAGCTGTTCACCACAGACACCGCCTGCTGCCTGCAGATATCAATGAATGCATTCAATCCTCCTTTTCTTCTAAAAATAACTGAATTTGTTCAAACAAAAGCTGCTTTGTTAAGAAAAAGCTTCATTGTTTATTTTTTATGTGTTTTTTTTTATCTTTTTTACTGAAAACATGACTAATTCAATTGGGATTTTATTTAAAACTTGTAGAAAAACTACCAACTCTGTGGAGAACAGCATCTGAAGGTTACATCTTGAAACAGGAGAAGTGTTTAAGAGAAAGGAGCAGGAATGAGCAGGATCTTTAGAACCATAAGGGGAAGAAAAATCACAAAAGTGTAATGTTTGAAGAAACAAAAGAAAATATATAAGAGTCAATGCAATGAAAACACACAGAAAAAACCAAAACGAAGCCAAAATGAACAAAACCTAAAGTCCCTTCGGTCAAAAGCAAATTGATCAAGTTTCACTTCATAATATTTTTTTCTATAGTCATTTGCTATTTGGATTTATGCCACAAATATGATAGAAATGGTTGTTTTTACCATATTTGAGTGTCTGAAAAAAATAATTGGTTCTTTGTTTGATTTGAAAGTGGTTTCTTGGTGACTTTTAAAGGTTAAATCACATTTGTTTAGCTGCCAGAGTTCCTATTAACCCCAATCCTCAGGTTTCCTATGACCCGAGTCTTTTTTAACCTGCAAAAAGTTCTACAAACAATGAGCGCATTTGATGTTAAAGCACCAGTAGTTTCTGTAGAAGTCCTGCATTTTGACTTTAGTTATATCCAAGAAGAAGGTTGTTGTTTTGGCGTTTATTCTTGCAGCTGTGTTTACCTGTAGAGGAACAGGTACCTCTCCTTGTAGGTGCTGCGCCCCAAAGGCTCACTGGCGATGTATCCGAACTCAGAAGAACCTCTGAAGGCACAGAGAGGGAAACAAAAACGTCCTGTTCTTCATCAAACTATGGGTTTCTCTGTATTCCTTTTGTGTGGAGTCAGTCTTACTTGTTGACATACTCCATCAGCTTTGTGGTCGCTGAAAGGTCGACATCTCTGACCTCCTGGATCAGAATGATGTCGTAGCGATGGACAACCTGTAGATGAACCACAAACTCTGGTCAGGCTTCTGCTGAAACTTTTTCTACCAACCTGTTTGTAAAAATGTTTATAAAGCAGCAATTGAACTCAAACAGATTGAAGCATTTTACAAAGTTAAAAACATCTCCAAGTGACGTTTGCTAATAAAGCAACTTTAATTTAAGTTTGAAGTAACTTTAACAACTTTTATCTTTATTCAAATGATGTTTTTTAATTTATTTTGCTAAAATAAAAATACAACAACAATCCACTGGTATTCATATCACACAACAGACTTTTGTTTTCTCGTTTTAACTGCTGCAGCATTTTGAGAAAATCAGCAAAAGGAGGAAGGCCTGTTGCTGCAGACCGTGCTGATGATGTTCATCAGGGTTTCATTGGAAGCTTTGGTATCTCCGAACGTCCTGATGTTGAAGGCCCCCAGCAGCAGGGAGGAGGACAGGTGCAGGAGGGCCATGAAGAGGCCCGTGGTGCAAAACCAGTGCATCCTGAGTCCCAAAAGTCAGAGGGACACATGTCAATTCAAATGTTTTCTGCGTACAACACTCATTGTTCTTCTTCCTACTAAAGACAGTTCTTTCATTTTAAAGACCCACTCTAATAAAAATTGTGTTCTTGATGTTTTTAATATGTTCTTGTGAAATGTTTCTGACAATGAAGGACATTTATAAAGAAAATTACTCTAAAATTTGCATTCTTGAGTATGTCTTTATTCAAATTACAATGAATTATGGGAAGACAAAAAAATTCCATTTATAAAAAAGCTTATTCATGACATGGAATATCTAATGAACTCCTGCCACTCTGCTGCAGAAACTCTGTCCTAGAAAGTAACACAGGTTTTTTAGATTTGAGTTAAAAACAGTATATTCATAATTGAAAAAGCCATGCAAATGGTTTGAAGATAGATGGAAAGATTTTTGAAGTGGGACCTTAAACTCAGGAAAAAAGGTTTGGGTTGGCCTCATGACAGCTGTGAAGCACAGCAGTGGAAGTATAATGAATTGGGCAGGTTTTTCACCCAAACAGCAAATCTCCAGTCCTCAGGGCTGGTATCCTGCTGTTGTCCAGGTTTCTGGGTCAGGTATGTTCCACCAATCAGAAGCTAAAAAGCAGAAGCAGCAGGAGAAGAAGCAGGACACGCCCCCTCAGCGCTGGACACTTCTGAAGGTGTAGCTAAAAGATATCAACTGAAGTTTAGAGATGACGTGAACAAAGTGGGGCTCCAGGACTGTGATGGGATGCAACAAACTTTCTCAAACCATGTTGAAGGGAGTTCCTTCACATCAGACCATCAAACATTGCATTTAAAAGCTGTTTTGTGCGTTAAGAAAAAAAAGTTCTTCACACAAAACCTCTGATATGGGATAGTTTGGACAACTTCCCATTTTCCAATAGAAGTTAATGGACGGGAGAAAGAGAGGAAGCAGCACCTGCTCAGCTGGACATGTGACAGCCTGACCCAAATACACACCATCATCCAGGTCCTGGTCTGGACTCCATGCTTTGAGACACATAGGCAGACCTGCAGGTTATGGTGTCCTGTTGCAGTGGCTACGCAGCCAAAAGAGGAGCAACTTCCGAACAATAAAGATCAAAAATGGCAGCTGGAGGGTGCGTTCACGCCTCAGGGTTCTCATTTGTGTCAGAGTTTGTCAAACTTTAACATAAAGTACAAAAACTCTTCTTTTCAGATAAATGAACATTTAACTGAACATTTAACACAAGCCTTTCAGTGAGACGGAGGTGCATACCTGCTCTGTTGAAAAAACAAGATCTGTAGAACGGAGAGCTCTGCTTGAGTCCAGGATTCAAGCCTTTTATTTACCTGCTGCCTCGTGTGATGACAGCAGGTGGGAGGAGCCAGGACTAACACTGCGCTGTGGTTAGACGATGCTGGCTGCTGAATTCTGACCTTAATTTTTTGCTTTCATAATACTTCAATAATTCAAATCAGGTCAAGGTCTTTCAGGATTCTGTTCTCCAGGTTCATCCTGGAGAGGTTCTGATGCTTCAGTTCTGAAGAAGCGACTCAGTGAAGCAACGAAGCATCTTCTGAACCTAAATCCTGCGAAACTTTGATCAGATTTTTGCTTCAAATCCATACAGATATACATACAGACATAAAGACAGTTCTGAAAAACTAGTGATCAAACCAAATTGTTTATTTAAAGACAGTTTGAGACAAACAGCAGTTTCTCACTTTTTATGACCAAATATTTCTCTATAAAAAGTTTAGAAAGTTTCCTCCCAACTGTATTTCTGAATTCTTTATTTGTCTTATTTCCTTTTTTCTTTCAAATATTCATACATTTCTGAAATAAATGAAAATTTTTTGCTTCTGACATTTATAATCAAAATAGTAGAAACAAAGTCAGTGTGTTATTTACGCATTTATTTGTACTTTTTTGTCACTTCTTAAACCAGGATGTTTTTGTAACTGACAGAACATCACATTGAATAACACAGAACTGTGTTGAAAGGCTCAAAGAATATTCATGCAAACAATAGAAGCTGGATTAAGTAAAAATTAGGCAAAAGTCAATTATATTATAGAAATTGCACAGCTAAACTAGTTTCTATTTGCAAAACTTAGATGTAAAAATACAGGAATCAATTTGGATCAAACTGTTGTCATGGAAAGCACTTTCAAGATAAGCTGTCAAGGGATTTCTGTGACAGTTTCCATCCAAAAGCAGATTTGCAGATTTTTTTACATTTAAAACTGCAACAAAAAAGTAAAAATAGTTTTATGTCAGAGCATTGTTTGTTTGTTTTTTTCTTTTTTCAAAAAGAACCTAAAACCTGTTTTGAACTTGAGCAGAAGATAAGCGGATGATAATCAAAGTGTTTAGCAGATATGGGAAAGCAACAGATGGAGAACATTTTTGATAAAAAGAGTCAATTAAAGGCCGTGTGATGGAAAATTTCTGCAGCTTTTATCTGCAAATGTGGAGGTTTTTATGACAAACTCTGAAGCCTCTCAGCACTGACCATTCCTCTGGAGAAAGTCACGTTAAAATATTCATCTGAAGCTGATGAATGAGGGCTTCACTGCTCAGTTCTCTGCTCTTTTTTGTAGATTTTTCCTTGTCTTACTATAAATATGAGAAACATTTTATAGTAACTGGTTTAAAAGCAGATTTTCTTTTAAGTGTTTATAATCTTATAAATGTTTTCCTTCAAATTACAGTTTTCTTCATAAAGTTGTTGAACTGCACTTTAGTCGTCAACTTTTGAATCAACTTTTTATTAATAGAAAACAGGAAAAGTAAATAAAGTCTTGACGTGTGCTTGGTGACTCGTGACTGAACACCTGATGCATGTTTGTCTGACCTGATTTTCAGGCAAATTTTAATTGAACTGTCTGATATGAATGTATGAATTTCTCTCTGTTGGGGGGGCATCGAAACTGAAACTCAGGAAACTGAGGAATTCTTTTAAAATCTTTCCACCTGTCAGAGTACAACCATCCATGTCCTCCTCTGGCCACCAGAGGGAGGCTTTTCCAGAGCACTGACTCTCTGGCAGTCTTCCTCACTACAACTCCCAGCATGCATCACTCTACACAGCCTGAACGTATAAAGGCATACTTTCAGGAGGAACAGCAGAAGGGCTTCATACGACCTTCCATATCTCTCGCTTCCGCTGGGTTTTTCTTTGTAAAGAAAAAAGATGGCGGTCTCCACCCATGCATTGACCTCCATGGCCTAAATGAAATTACAGTCAAGCACCGCTATCCTTTGTCACTGGTTCCACCAGGCCCAGAGCAGCTATGTCAGGCTCGCTATTTCACAAAGTTGGGTCTCCACAGAGCCTATAACCACATACGCAACGGTGATGGTGAAGGTGGAATGCAGCTTTCTCAACCACAAAAGGACATGAATATTTGCTCATGCTGCTTGGACTCTGCAACGCACCTTCTGTTTTTCAGGCGTTTGTTGACGACATCTTTGGTGACATGTGCACAAACATGTTACATTGATGACATCCTGGTGTACTATAATTCCTTTGACGACAGGTTCTCCAACGCCTGATAGACTGCGAAGCGAGAGAAATGTGAGTTTCACCAGATGTTTATTTCCTTCCTGAGCTACGTCATCAGTGCCCAGGTTGTGGCCATGGATCAGGGCAAGGTGGAGGAGGTGCTGCAATGGCCCCAACCCACTACGGTGAAGGAGCTACAATGGTTTCTGGGCTTCGCAAACTTTTATTGCCTCTTCATGTGGGGTTTCAGTGCGGTGGCTGCTCGTCTCACCACTCTACTAAAAGGATCTCCTAGATGCCATCATTGGACTCCAGAGACCACATCTGCATTCCAGTCCTTTCAGCAACGTTTCTCTCAGTCGCCCATCCTCCATCACCTGGACCCATCAGCTCAGTTCATCATGGAAGTGGAGGCTTCAAACACAGGGGTAGGTGCTGTATTATCCAACTCCACGGTCAACCACCAAAAATGTTCCACTGTGCTTATTATTCACGTAAACTGACAGAAGCAGAACGGAACTATGGCGTGGGAGACCATGAGTTGCTGGCCATGAAAGACACCTTCTCGGAGTGGAGGCACTAGCTGGAGGGAACTACCGTTCATAGTTCTGACAGATTACAAAAACCTTGAATATATCAAAGCAGCCAAAAGGCTAAACTCCCTCTCTCTTTTTGCTATATTTATTGAATCTTTGGCTGCAGCAATAAGACAGAGCATTAAAGGAATTACAACAAAATACAGTAATCATAAAATTAGTCTTTATGCTGATGACATATTACTTTTTCTAAACAATTCACATTCCATTAGGGAAACAACAGCAATTATTAATAAATTCTCCTCCATCTCAGGCTACTCAATTAACTGGAACAAATCAGTTTTATTGTCACTGAACAATAATGTTGAGCAAACAATCTCAATACCAGTCAAATCAGGCAATAGCAAATATCTAAGTATTTATTTCTCCCAGAAACTATCAGAACTGGTGCAACTAAACTACACCCCATTACTGAAAAGTATACAGGACGATCTAACCCGCTGGGTCAACCTGCCTCTGTCACTCATGGGTAAGATAGCCAAAGTTAATTATCTCTTCTTCATGATCCCCACACAACCACCACTAAAATGGTTCAAAACATTAGACTCAGCCATATCCAGCTTCTTGCTGGATTCCCAACGCCAGGGTGGTCGTCTTAAGTATCTGGTGGATTGGGAGGGGTACGGAGGTCACCTCTGGGTCCTCCTGGGTCACCTCTGACATCATTGACCCCATCATTGACCCCTCCCTAATCTCAACCATCCATGTCCTCCTCTGGCCACCAGAGGGAGTCTTCTCCAGAGTACTGACTCTCTGGCAGTCTCCATCACTGCAACTCCCAGCATGCATCACTCTACACAGCCAGCTGTCACAGCTGTTCATCATGTTCACAAACACTGCTCTTTATAAGCCTGTTCATCCCTCTCCTCCATGGGAAGTGTTTGACCCTTGTCTGTTTAATCGGTTTCCTGTCTTACTCCTTGTGTTTGACCCCAGCCTGATTCCTGACCACGTCCTGCTTCGCCCTCACCTGTTTACTCTCTTTTAATAAACCAGTTGCACATGAATCCAACCGTCTCTTCGTCACACCACCATAGGAAATGGTTTTTATGCCTGACCGATCAGTGATCTGATCTTTCAATTTAACAGTGAAAATCTAATCTGCAAGTTGTTTTTGGTTTAAATTGCTCATTTTAAATCTCTGATACTTTTATGTATTGTTATTTCTTTGCTTTTGGCCACTAAGACCTCAGAAAATCCTAAAGGCTGCTGCTCTAAAGTGTGTTTAAATAGCAGAAAAACAGAAGTTGAGAATTTGTGATTTATTTAGATAACCTCTCTAATTTTGTTTACTACATAAGGCAAAATATTCCAAAAGTCCAAACTTACATTTTTATTTTTGAACTTGCTTTTGTTTAGTTTCAAAATGTACTAGTTCTTAAAGATTTTTCATAAAAGACGGATTTGACAATTGAATTGTTCTTTACGTCTTTGTAGATCTAGAGAAAGTCTATGATAGGATACAGAGAGAGGAGCTGTAGTTTAATGAGGAAGTCTGGAGTTACAGAAAAAATGTTGGAGTTGTTCAGGACATGGATGAGAGCTGGAAGACTGTGCTGAGATGTTCTTTAGGTGAAGCAAGGTGGATTTGGGAATGCACCAAGGATCAGCTTTGAGCTGATCTTTCTTGTTTGCTGTGGTGATGGACAGACTGACAGATGAGGTTATATAGGAATCTCTTTGGACCAAGATGTTTGCAGATGACGTTGAGATCTAGTGAGAGCAGGAAGAAAAAAATCTAGAGAGCTGGAGGTTTGCTCTGAAAAGGTGAGGAATGAAGGTCAGCTGCAGCAAGACAGAGTTTCTGTGCGTGAATGAGAGGAACTCGAGTTGAACGTGAGGTTACAAGGAGCAGAGGTGGAGAAGGTGGAGGACTTTACAGACTGGGGTTAAAAGAAAGTTTAGGAAAGATGTGAAGAGACGTCAGCAAACAGGTTGGAACGAGTGGAGGAAAGTTTCAGGTGTGATGTATGACTAAACAGTGTAACTTGGAATGAAATTAAAAGTGTAGAAAATGGTGGCACGAGCAGCCATGTTGTTGGTTTAGAGCAGGGGAGTCAGAATCCAGGCCTTGAGGGCCGATGTCCAACATGTTTTCCAACCAACCTGCCATTGAAGCTCGTTATTGGATAAACACACCAGATCCACGTAACCAGCAGCAGATAAGACAGGATTTCTTAAAAACCAGCAGGAGCCATCCCTGAGGCCTGGAGTTAGAGAACCCTGGTTTAGAGACTGATGCAGAGGCAGAAGGCAGAGCGGGAGGTAGTGAAGATTCAATTCAATTTTATTTCTATAGCCCAATATCATAGCTATGGCCATCTTATTGGGCTTACATCTGTATTTGCAAGAACAAAAAGTCAAACATGAAAATGTAAACAATAGCTGGTTGTTAAACAGACTAAGCTGAACAAACATATCTGCCCTTAAACCCTACTTCTCAGTGAAGAAAAACTCAAAAAAAAAACCTCTCTAAGATGAAGATGTTGAACATGAGCTTTTCCTGTGATGAATCCATTCCTGGTAGATGTTTTGTATTTAAAAGCAGGGAAGCAGATGGAGAAGGTTTCGACACATTGAGAGGGGGAACAGTGATGATGTTGGTAAAAGGATGCTGAGGTTGAAGGTCAGAGGAAGACGAACAAGGAGGTTCATGGATGGAGAGAAGAAGGCCATGAGGGTGGATTGTGGGGTTTCTTCAAACAGATTTGTGGATTTTTTTTTTCAAAAATAAAATGATAGTTGATTCATGTTTTTGTTAATTTTACTTTAATGTTTCGTTTAATGTTTTTGCTGGAATAATGTTTTCATCAAAGGACAGATCATGTTTCACCCGCTGGTCTCAATTTTGGCCATTTGTGACCATCTATCTGCTATTTTTATTTACTTTTTTAATAATCTTAAAACATATCACTTTTTTAAGTATGTTTTTGTTTTGTTTTGCTTTTGTTTTGTTTTTTTACTTCAGCTTTTTCGGGACGATTATATTTCGGGTGAAGTTGAAGAATGTCTGCAGAAACATCAATTGGCCACAAGGTGGCAGTAACGCGCTGGAATATTTTATGAGCGCGCATTGAGCAGAAGAAGTCGATGATAGTGACGTCTCCAAACAGGAAGAAAACATCCAGCTGTTGTTGGAGCAGCAGCCTGTTTGTCGTTCTTAACGTAATGAACCGCTAGAGTGAAGAATAAACGGCTGCGCTGTCATGCTGCGTGCGGAGTAGAGGCAGCTGCGACTGATTCCCAAAGACTCTGTTTCTGTTCGACTTTCGTCCGCTACGAGTCTTATAACGAGGTACGTTAGCTTAGCATCAGGATGTTAGCTGTTAGCCTGGGTTCTCTGTAGCTGTCAGTTCATTAAAACCTTCCATAAGTCAGTCAAAAAATAGTTTTACAGTTGTTTTAGTGTCCAGATTTCATAAAAGAAGGTTTAGAAAATTCAACCAAATCCAGGTTTAAAGTGTATCTGCTAAGACTTTCGTCAGCACAGTGAAGATGGTTCGTGAGCAGCTCAGACAGATGCTGGTTTTCTTCAGGCGCTCCAAGGGTGAACTTTCTGTTCCCAAACTCCCGCCTGGAGAATGTTAGTTTGACCACGAGTTAGTCCCGATTGTTTCAGAATACAGCCCTTTTTCTCTTCTGAAGTCACAGGTAATCCTACCGTGGAAGCAGTTAAATTAAAGTTACCTTTCCTCGCAATGGTTTCTGGGGATAAAATACTGAACACCCAGTTGGCTGTGACCAGGAAATCAAATGTCTTAATCTTTTATTGTTTCATGGGGTTTCGATTTAAATCCAAGATAATATATGTTGATAAGATGAATGTAAACAGATTTGAAAGGATGCCAAGAAGGGTTGACTCCGATGTTCACACGGTGGCAGGACACTGAACCACAGCTCTGTCACACAAACGGTGAAATCCCGCCAACTCCACAAAGCTGTTCTAAACACCCATTCGACCAAAATGATGTTTTTGGAGTTTTTAACGTGGCTTTTTTCTGGTGATGGAGGACATATAAAAAGAAAATGAAACTTAAAATTGTCCTTCCGAGTATTTATTTATTTATTCATGTTTTTGTGAATCAGGAGCAGACGAAATAATGTCGTTTGTAAAAGAACTTATTTGTTAAAATATGCTGGGCTGGCCACAAGCTCCCTGCTCCGCTCCATTCTGATGCATCTACTTGCAGACAAATAGAACCGTGTAGTCTTTGTTTTCATCGTCTGAGCTGGAATCTGGATCAGAACTGTACAGCTCCAACATTGCTCACATTTTTGTTGCAGAACCACAGTCAGTTTGGGCTTGTGAGGGGCTGTAAGTTAGTGGGAGGGGAGTACATGAACACACAAGGGCGACAGGGAGTGCGGTGGCCTTACTTCACGTTCGCAGTCCAGCTCACAACTCAGAGGAGAATTTCTAATAAACCTAGAAAGTAACTGTTTTTTAAATTTTGTTTAGAAACACAATAATCTTAATTAAAAGGCCACTGTAAACACTTTTAAAATGGATCAAAAGATGATGGAGTGGAAATTTTAGAGAATGCTTATGACACAACAACAAGCTATGCTTTTTATCTGAAATCAAAATAGCTTTGAAACATTTGGTTTCAAATAAAAACCTGAAAGATCTTTCAACATTAAATCACATTAATGTATGTTTTTTTTTTGGTGGCCTTTATTTTGTTTCTTTTTCATAAAAAAAACTTGTTTAACAGAAGTCAAGTTACTACAGTTTAGCATGAATTTAAAGAAAAAAAATTAGAGAGACTATTTTAAAATATGTAAACTGATAAGAAATTCAGACTAAGTTGGATTAACTAAGACTTTACATAAGACATTATCATTATTTTTTGGTCATAAAATTCTAATTAGAAGCATTTTGACTGTTGTATTAGCCATTAGACACATGAATTGCTTCCTATCTGCATATCTGAGTAGTTATTGAATTATTACATTTAAAATGTAATAAACAAAACATTCATGCGTTCATATTAAATTAGAAAACGTTGAAAGGGTTTTGTGATCTGCTCAACTTCTAAAACAAACCACATGTATTTTGAAGGAAATCGTTGCTGTTTTAAACCTTGGTTTTAAGATTTTGTCTGATATGATTATAGGACACTGATCTCTTGGTTCCTTCTGCAGGTGTGAATGAGTGACGTGGCGCCTTCCACAGCCATCAGTGAAGTCCAGCTCCGCTTCCTCTGCCACGATGACATAGAGAACGTGAAGCAGCTCTGCAGCGATTGGTTTCCAATCGAGTAAGATGTCCCGTCCTCTCTGTTTCCTGCCCGCCGCTGAAAGAACTGATGAACCATTTAAGGTCTTTTGGTGACTTTGATTGAAGCTAGAGAACCCAGTTTGATGATTTGGTGTTTGACTGCAGGTACCCAGACTCATGGTATCAAGACATCACCTCCAACAAGAAGTTTTTCTCCCTCGCTGCCACCTTCAGAGGAGGCATTGTGGGAATGATTGTGGCTGAGATCAAAGGCCGGACCAAAGTACATAAAGAGGTATGAAGTTCAGTTTGCTGGTAGAAACGTCTCTCTGAGCGTTTGGTTGTTTGGAAAAATTACTCTGATTTTAATGTTTTCTTTGAGTTGTTTCCTGACACAGAAATGACAACAGTTCAGTATCCCACAGTTCCATGACAGTTTTCACATTAAAAAGCTCAAAGTGGATTTATTAAGTCATCTTTCACATCTCATTCTACCTCTCCTGTCTGTGTCTGATTGTGTGATAGGATGGAGACATCCTGGCCTCCAGTTTTCCTGTGGACACACAGGTAGCCTACATCCTCAGCCTGGGAGTGGTCAAAGAGTTCAGGAAACATGGAATTGGTACTACACACACACACACACACACACACACACACACACACACACACACACACACACACACACACACACATATGCACTCTCATGCACAAATACAAACACACACAGTGTTAGAATCTTGTGGTTCATGTCATGGCCTTTTTCAGAAATGAGCCGGATTGTTTTTGTGTGTGTTTCATATCTATAATGGGAACTGGAGCTGTCTTTGTAATTCCAACACAATTTAGATTTATGAATAAAAACACGTAAAACTTTATTAATCTGAACACTAAACAGATTACTCAATTTTTCTTTTGTTTATTTCTTCTTAAATTTGTTTTTTTATAGTTTTATGTTGGGTAAAAGTTCTTCTTTTTGTAGCTTTTCCAGTCCAGTCTTTCTGCTCTAGAGCTGCAAGATAGTCAGGCAAGGGTCAGATTATTTCATTCAAAGGAGATAAAATAACACAACCGTGGAATAAAGTGTGAGCAGTTGGAAATGTGCAGCAAAACCACTGAAGTATTGGATCTTCTTCCAGGCTCTTTTTCACACAGAAATCTTTTTTTAAAAACATTTTTCCATGACTTTCTCTGTCTTTGTGTGACTGAAGCCTTCCTTCGCTTTGATTCCTTCTCCATCTGATCAGGCTCCTTACTGCTGGACAGTCTGAAGGAGCACATCTCCACCACAGCCCAGGACCACTGTAAGGCCATCTACCTTCACGTCCTCACCACCAACAACACTGCCATCCACTTCTATGAGAACAGAGACTTCAGGCAGCATCACTACCTGCCCTACTACTACTCCATCCGCGGCGTCCTCAAAGATGGATTCACATACGTGCTCTACATTAACGGGGGTCATCCGCCCTGGACGATATTATATCCATTTGAAAAAGCAAACAAATGCTTCTGTGGGAGCTTTTCCATCACTACAATTTATTCTATCCATGAAATTTTACTGCTCTGTCTTTATAAAGTGTAGCGTTACGTTCACACCGGGCTCGGCAACCCACGTTCAAGCGGCTACTCCCAATGAAAATGCACTTTTTAGGCTTCTGTGTTTAATACCGTTTTCAGGCTTTGGTACAAAATTGAACAAGCGTTGAAAGTTAAACCAGTTGAACTTTGACTCAGACTTGGTAGTGATGTTTGGGTAGCGTCCCTTTTAATTCACAAAAATGCCAACTTTTGAAGGAGAAATTGATCAAGTGATTTGTGTCCAGCTGGAATTCTGAATTGGAAACAGACTTGTGAAAGAAAAAAACCAGACCTAGATTCACCAGATTTACACCACTTCAACATTTCACATCAAACCTCTAGCATCGTACAGGCATGAACCCGCATCAGGACGTGTGAAACGAGCCACATGTCATCATAGATTCATTTCCTAAACATTTAGATCATCTTAGTTTAGAGTTCTTGCGTTGCGCTGCGGTCACACAAATCTGTGTTGTCTTTGAATGAGTTTTCCTGGTTTGACTTTTAGAGTCAGTGTTGGTTTGATGTATGGATCATTATTTGATGGAGTCTGAGGAACCAGCGAGGAATAACCAATACATGCTCAGTGGTGCAGAGGTAGAGCGGTCAGCCTCTGATTGGAAGATTGCAGGCTTGTTGCCTGCGCCTGTGTGGAAGAGTCCTTGGGAAAGACACCACATGGCTTCTGGTGGTTATAGGCTGGTGTCAGTGTTCGGCAGAGGAGGGACTGTAAGGCGCTTTGGGCCTTTTAAGACAGTAGTAAAGGGCTATATAAGTATTCTGCATTTACCAGTGTCTGTCACAATGCCTTCTACTGCTCTCAAATGTGGTCCTGCCTTTCCCTTTTATGGTGGAGCTCACAGAAACTTTCTGAACTTTGCTGCTCACTATGGTAAAAGTCATACCAAATCATCTCATCTTCATCCACATTTTGGTTCAAAGTTCAGCTCAGGAGATTGATTTGACGTTCATTGTTGCATTTCCAGAATCAAAACTTTGAAAGAACTTCCAAGATGATTGATTGATCTATAGCCTCCTGATTTCTGGAACCTTTCTTGAGAAGAGCCTGGACAAGTGCAGCTCGGTTCTGCAGCTCATTTGTTGGGTCCTTCTATATGGGTTTAATGGAGACACAGTCACATGATGGGCGTTGAATACACAGCCTGATGTTTTTAGGCTTTGTCTTTGTGACAGCTCTGTGGTTAACTTTTTTATTCTTCTTTTGGAGAAAGGCATTGAGCTAACAGGAATCTAAACATGGAGCAATGTGTCGTGAGACGTCAGGAAGTACCAACACAATGCTCCCTCACTACAGTATATCACAGTTCACCTTTCATTGACTTTTTTCTGTGCAATCCATCCTTTTCTGTTTTTGTGTTAACAGGGAACTTTGTTCTGCGTCCTGATTGGCTGTAGACCGTGTCAATCAATCTCCTTTGTGCCATGTCTTCTGTACAGAATGCGCTCAGTTTGGTAAATCAGTGATTGCAATCAGATGTTTGTTTTCATTCTTTAATTTTCTCCTTTTTCTGGGAAGGTTTGAACTTTGAGAGTTTGAACAGAGAAAAGTGTGAAAATGTTCACGTCTGTCTGTGAAATGCGTATAAAGTGTAGTGAGGAGTTTTACAGCCTTAAAACATCTATAATCCGACCGCACAGATTTCACCTATCATGGGTTATTTTTAGAACGTAACTCATGTGATTAACAAATGTACACAGTTCTTCACTGTTTCTGGAACAGGTTTTTCTTTGCTGTACAGATTGCGAAAGACATTCCAGAAATTCCAGTTTATCGTTTTTCCCGTTTTCCTTAACCACCACCTTCACTGACTATATCCAGCACATCGGTTCGGCTCTGGCCAGCCTGAGCCCCTGCTCCATCCCCCAGCGGCTGTACCGGCAGGCCCAGTCCCTGCTGCGCTCTCTGCTCCCCTGGTCCAACATCGCCTCCAAGACCGGCATACAGTACAGTAGAACCATGTGACACGAGGCAGTGAGTCCCCCGATACTTTCTGTCGTGTGGCAAACCCAGCACATCAGGGGTCGTCACTGTTTGTCGTTTTCTGTTTCTTTTAGGAGCCCGGCTCTTATGATGCTCGCCAGGCTTCCTCTGTGCAGACCAAACACACGCGTGCTTTCACATCATCGGCTTCCTCCGCCCCCTGCGCTCGACCCAGGAATTCACTGATGCGTTCAGGGACCTGTGCAGGGCGATGGAGCTGCAGCATCCTCCCTTCTTCAACGTTGAGCTTATATTTTCAGGATCTACTGGAAAAGCCACCAGATTTTTCTACTGGTTTGATTCTCACTCATACAGAACTCTTTATCTAGACCTGTAGCCTGTATTTATGCAGTCCTGGACACACTTTCAGACCACATGTTGACAGCACACATTGTAGTTCTGGTCTCCACACGCAGAATGATACTGAGGGTTCAAACTAGCCCTTCCTATTTCCCTCCTCCTTCCAGCTTCCATCAGAGATTATGTACTTTATTTGTATATTATATATACTAATATATCCACTTATATCAATATTTATACGTATTCTATGCTGTTAGTGGATCTGAATGAAAGGTAATCCATACTTTCTCCTTTGTTCCTAAAGACCGATCAAGAGATGAAGGAGTTTATCAATCTGGGAGTTTTAATAAACTTTATTGCACACAGAAACCTTTCACACAATGCAGTAAAATCTCAGTAACGTTAGCAGTTTGCTTTTTTTATTACTCCACTAATTAGTGATTTAGTAGAAATTCATCAGACCAAACATCCTATAGATTTATGGGTGGTCATCAGCCCATGAGAAGCCCCGCCCTCGTCCTCCCAGAGGTCCCTCATTTTAGAAAGATTTTAAACGATGACAGGTTGCAGGCCTGCGGTTTTTAAGGTTTTTTTTGTTTGATGGTCATAACAATTCTGGTAATTTGAATTTATCTTAAAAACTTCCCACGTTAGGCTTTTATGTCAGCTCTCAATCAAACGGCGCCTCCTGCAAGGGTGTCGCGGGACGTCCACAGACTCACAGGGTCAGAGTTTGCTCCTCCTAAGTGCCAAATATTGGACAAAATAGTCTTAGGGGTAACTTAGTTGGAGATCATGATCTTTTTTTGGTTTTCTGTGGCTTCCGTTTGATTTACACATCAGTCCAGTTTGTCAGTCTGGGAACAAATACTTATTTTATGCGACTGAACAGCGGGGGATTGTGGGAAATCAAAAGTACTTTTCCAATGTTGTTTGTGTGAAAAATGGGCCTTATTGGAGAGGCCGTGAAAACTGACTGGGTTTGACTGTCCCTGCCTCCAAACTCTTTTACACTGTTTTTTCATTGTGATTGTCATCTTGTTCCTGTTCTGTTCCTTGATTACCTCTGTACCATGGGTTCAACAGTTTGTGACTCTGTGTTGCATTTCTGTCCGTCTGGTTGGACTTAGGAGAGACTAAATAAAATATGATTCAAACTACAGGCTGAGTGTTGAGTTATTAAATGTTATCAGAATTGAAGCCTTTGGTTTGAAGCACCAGCATTCAGACTGTGGGTTGATTGTTTTAAAGCGGTTTGAGTGAAGTCAGGCAGATGATGCTGCAAGAAATGTAGGAAAATTGTTCTGAGAACTTACAGAATTACTGCATGATTTCTTTTTTCTGGAAGACCCACTGATAAAAATTTTGCTTTCTCAACATCTCACTGACAAAGAATATACCAGGTACATTCTTTTCAAATGCTAAACAATCAAGCTCAAGCTTTCCGGTGGCATTTCTACAAAAAACATAAACAGACTGAATAACAGAAGATTATGAATCTAAACAGAAGCGCGCTCAGAAGGAGTATGTTAACCAGCCATGTCATGACGCACAAGGTCAAGCAAATATCTACACTGCGATGCGCCCTCATCACAGGAAGGGCAAAAAACAGATTAGGCTGGCGAAACAAAAAATATACAAACATGGAGATAAAACTGGAAAATATTTGGCATACTTAACAAAGAAAAAATCTGATTCCCAAAGAACCCTGGGGGCTGTTATGGATCCTCAGGGTAAACAAGTGTTTGATGCATTGAATGTTAACACCACATTTAAGAGCTTCTATGAAAACCTACACACGTGGACAAAATTGTTGGTACCCCTTAGTTAAAGAAGGAAAAACCCACAATTCTCACTGAAATCACTTGAAACTTACAAAAGTAACAATAAATACAAATTTATTGAAAATTAAATAATCAAAATCAGCCATCACTTTTGAATTGCTGATTAACATAATTATTAAAAAAAAACTAATGAAACAGGCCTGGACAAAAATGATGGTACCTCTATAAAAGATCGAAAACTATTTGAGCAGACTGACATGATTAACTCAGGTGTGTCCTTTAATTGACATCACAGGTGTTACCAAACTCATGATCAGTCAGTCTGCCTATTTAAAGGGAGACAAGTAGTCACTCTGCTGTTTGGTGAAAAGGTGTGTACCACACTGAACATGGACAACAGAAAGCCAAGGAGAGAATTGTCCCAGGACATCCGAAAAAAAAATATAGATAAACATCTTAAAGGTAAAGGCTATAAGACCATCTCTAAACAGCTTGAACTTCCTGTGACAACAGTGGCTCATATTATTCAGAAGTTCAAGACCCACGGGACAGTAGCCAACCTCTCTGGACGTGGCCGCAAGAGGAGAATTGATGACAAATTGAAGAGACGGATCGTTGGAATTGTATCCAAAGAGCCCAGAACCACCTCCAAAGAAATTAAAGGTGAACTCCAAGGCCAAGGTACATCAGTGTCAGATCGCACCATTCGTCGTTGTTTGAGCCAAAGTGGACTTCATGGGAGACGACCAAGGGGGACACCACTGCTGAAAAACAATCCTAAAAAAGCCAGACTGGAATTTGCAAAAATGCATGTTGACAAGCCCCAAAGCTTCTGGGAGAATGTCCTTTGGACAGATGAGACCAAACTGGAGCTTTTTGGTAAGGCACATCAACTCTATGTTCATAAACTCAAAAACCAAGCATACGAAGAAAAGAACACTGTCCCTACGGTGAAACATGGAGGAGGCTCAGTCATGGTTTGGGGCTGCTTTGCTGCATCTGGCACAGGGTGTCTTGAATGTGTGCAAGGTACAATGAAATCTGTAGACTATCAAGGCATTCTGGAGAGAAATGTGCTGCCTTGTGTCAGAAAGCTTGGTCTCAGTCGCAGGTCATGGGTCTTCCAACAGGACAACGATCCAAAACACACAGCCAGAAACACCCAAGAATGGCTGAGAGAAAAGCGTTGGACTATTCTAAAGTGGCCTTCCATGAGCCCAGATCTGAATCCCATTGAACATCTGTGGAAGGAGCTGAAACATGCCATTTGGAGAAGACACCCATCAAACCTGAGACAACTGGAGCAGTTTGCTCATGAGGAGTGGGCCAAAATACCTGTTGACAGCTGCAGAACGCTCATTGACAAATACAGAAATCGCTTCATTGCAGTGATTGCCTCAAAAGGTTGTGCAACAAAATATTAAGTTATGGGTACCATCACTTTTGTCCAGGCCTGTTTCATTAGTTTGTTTTTTTAAATAATTATGTTAATCAGCAATTCAAAAGTGATGGCTGATTTTGATTATTTAATTTTCAATAAATTTGTATTTATTGTTACTTTTGTAAGTTTCAAGTGATTTCAGTGAGAATTGTGGGTTTTTCCTTCTTTAACTGAGGGGTACCAACAATTTTGTCCACGTGTGTATATAAGTCTGAACAACAGCCTAATTCATTTCAAAATATGGAATTTTAAATAATAAAAATTGAAATATAAATGTTAAAATAGCTATCAAACATAAATCCAAATGTTACATATAAATCTAAAAAATAAAAATTAAACTATCTAAATGTTAAATCTAAATGTAAATGTTAAATATAAATGTTAGATATTAATTTGAATCGTAAAAATGAAAATTAAATATATTAATATTAAATGCAAATGTTGTATCTAAATCCATCCATCCATCTTCTTCCGCTCACCCGGGAGCGGGACACTGGGCAGAAATCTAAGCAAAGATGCCCAGACCTCCCTCTCTTCAGCCACTTTCTGCAGCTCCTTTGGGAGGACCCCAAGACGTTCCCAGGCCAGCCGAGAGACAGTCTCTCCAGCGTGTCCTGGGTCTTACTCTGGGCCTCCGCCCAGTGGGACATGACCGGAACACCTCTCCAGGCAGGCATCTAGGAGGCATCAGGACCAGATGTCTGAGCCACCTCAATTGGCTCCTCTCGATGTGGAGGAGCAGCAGCTCTACTCTGAGCTCCTCCCGGGTGGCTGAGCTTCTCACCCTATCTTTAAGTGAGCGCCCAGCCACCCTACCGAAGAAGCTCACTTTGGCCACTTGTATCCAGGGCCTTGTTCTTTCGATCATGACCCGGAGCTCATGACCATAGGTGAGTATTGGATGCAAGACCAAACGGTAAATTGAGAGCTTTGCTTTCTGGTCCAGCTCCCTCTTCACCACAACACCAATACAGCAACCGCATAACAGGTAACAGGTGGAGGCTGCACCAATCCACCTGTTGATCTCACGCTCCGATCTACCCTCACTTGTGAACAAGACCCAAAGATACTTAAAGTCCTCCACTTGGGGAAGGAGCACTCCACCGAAACAGGGCAAACTACCTTTCTCCAGTCAAGAACCATGGCCTCAGACTTAGCGGTGCTGACTCTCATCGGAGCCATTTCACACTCTGTTGCAAATCATTCCAATGCATGCTGGAGGTCTTGGTTCGATGAAGCCAACAGGACAACATCATCTGCAAAGAGCAGAGAGGAAATTCTGTGGCTCCCAAAGCAGGCACCTTCTGGACCCTGGCTGCGCCTAGAAATTTTGTCCTTAAAGATTATGAACAGAACCGTGATAAAGGGCAGCCCTGCCGGAGTCCAACATGCACTGGGAACAGGTCTGACTTACTGCCAGCTATGCGGACCAAACTCCTGCTCTGGTCATATAGTAGCCCTGAGTAAGGCTCCCCAGACCCCATACTCCCATAGCACCCTTCACAGGACACCAGGAGGAACGCGGTCGAACGCCTTCTCCAAATCCACAAAACACATTTGGACAGGATGAGTGAACTCCCAGGAACCCTCCAGCACTCCAAAAAGTGTGTAAAGCTGGTCCACGGTTCAATGACCAGGATGGAAACTGCACTGTTGTTCCTGGATCTGAGGTTAGACTATCGGCCGGACTCTCCTCTCCAGTACCCTGGCAGAGACTTTCCCAGGGAAGCTGAGGACTGTGAATCCCCAGTAGTTGGAACACACCCTCTGCCCCCCTTCTTGAAAAGGCGAACAGTGTGTGGGAAGTTCCCAACCGCAACACGATGCTGCAGAGAAGTGTCATCCAAGACACTCCCATGGCATACAGAGACTTGAGGTACTCGAGGTGGACCTCATCCACTCCTAGTGCCTTGCCACCGAGGAGCTTGTTGACTACCTCAGTGACTTAATCTTGGGTGATGGACAGCCCCACCCCAAGGTCCTCAGCCTCTGCTTCCTCAAGTGTAGGCATGTTAGCAGGATTGAGGAGATCCTCAAGGTATTCCTTCCACTGCCCGATAATGTCCCCAGTCGAAGTCAGCAGCTCCCCACCTGCACTTAAAACTGTGCTTGCAGAAAACTGCTTTCCCCTCCTGAGGCGCCGGACGGTTTGCAGAACCTCTTTGAGCCCAACCGATCGTCATTCTCCATGGCCTCCCCAAACTCCTCCCAGAACCAAGTTTTTGCCTTCACAACAGCCTGGGCTGCAGCTCGCTTAGACTACCGATACCTGTCAGCTGCCTCTGGAGTCTCACAAGTCAACCAGACCTGATAGGAGTCCTTTTCATCTTGACGGCATCCCTTACTTCCGGTGCTCACCACCGGGTTCGGGGGTTGCCGCCTCGACAAGCACCAGAGACCTTGTGACCACTGTTACGCACAACATCAGAAACAATGGAGGTGGAGAACATGATCCATTTCACCAGCCTCCCTCTGTAACTGTTTGACTCCCTCCCGGATGTTGGAGTTCACTGACAGAGGGCTCAGCCAGACGTTCCCAGCAGACCCAAACGTACTCACAAAATGTTTGGGTCTGCCAAGTCTTCCAGCCTTCTTTCACGCCAATGAATCCAACTCACCACCAGGTAGTGATCAGTGGACAGCTCTGCCCCTCTCTTTACCCGAGTGTCCTAGACACATTGCCAAAGGTCGCCTGAAACAATTACAAAGTTGATCATAGATCTACTGCCAAGGGCGTCCTGATGCCACATGTATTGATGGACACCCTTGTGCTCAAACATGGTGTTTGTTTCGGACAAATAATGTTGAGCACAGAAGTCTAACCACAAAACACAGCTAGGGTTCAGATCAGAAGAGCCATTCCTACCAATCATGCCCCTCCAGGTGCTACTGTCGTTGCTCACATGTGCATTGAAGTCCCCCAGGAGGACAACGAAGTCCCCTGTTGGGGCACCTTCCAGTGCTCCTTCAAGAGACATCAAGAAAGCAGGGTACTCCAAACTGCTGTTTGACCCATAAGCTGAAACCACAGTCAGAGACCTGTCCCCCACCTGAAGCCAAAGGGACATGACTCTCTCGTCCACCGGGGTGAACTCCAACACTTGGTGACAGAGGTGGGATCTCACGAGTAAGCCCACCCCAGCCCGCAGCCTCTCACCATGTGTAACTCCAGAATGGTAGAGTCCAACCCCTCTCGAGGGACTGAGTTTCAGAGCCCAGACTGTGTGTAGAGGTGAGCCCAACTACATCTAGCTATGTCTACAACCATGGGCGGCACACTTGGTAAAGACATGCAACATATGGGAAACACACTTGATAATCTATGTCCTGGCAGTGATTAAGACTTGGGGAGACGCAGAAAGACTTGAAAGTTTAGCGGTCTGTCATGGGCTGAGTACAGTCATCAGATGGGTGTCACACGTCTCAGACAAGTTCTAAATATCATTGATCACTACCTAATCACTTCTGAATCCCTTATGATTTGTGGCATATAAATACCGGTATCGTACTTTTCTGGGAGCTCGACACTTGCTATCTAGATGTACCCTCAACAACGTGATACCCTCATCTTCATGCTCCAGCACCAACAAAACCAACTGATGCAGGCCCAACATATCCTTGCTTGAAAGACAAAGAAAAACAAGAGGAAAGTGGTTCAGCTGTGGAACAGCCGTCGACAGCAATGCCCCGTACAAAGCACGGCCAAGCCAAAATTGACCAAAAATTACCACTGACGACCACGTCCATCAGATTTTCAGAACTTTTTGGCTGTGATTAAGTTGTAAAGGGTTGTGTGACTGGGGCTTAAGGTCATGGTTCTTGACTGGAGAAAGGTAGTTTGCCCTCTCTGGGTGGGTGGAGTGCTCCTGCCTCAGGTGGAGGAGTTTACGTATCTTGGTGTCTCACTAGTGAGGGAAGGTGTGCAAGATCAACAGGAAAATTGGTGCAGTATCTGCCTTCATGCAGTCTCTTTACCAGTCTCTTGTGGTGAAGAGAGAGCTGAACCGAAAAGAAAAGCTCTCAATTTACTGGTTGATCTTCTTACCAGTGCTCACCAATGACCATGAGCTCTTGGTCATAACAAAAAGAACAAGGTCCCATTTACACGGCTAAAATGAGCTTCCTCCATAGGGTGGCTGGGCACTCCCTTGAGTGATGAGGAGCCAGTTGAGGTTACTCGGGCATCCACTTACAGACAAAGAGATCCATATATGTAAGCAGAGAGTTCTTAGTAATGAGTGATGGGAAGGGGGCTGAGGATGCTCCATGGTAACAGTCCCGCCCAAAACTCAAAGGTGAATTTCTGATGAACTCCTGCTGCTCCCCAGAAACTATATCCTAGAAAACAACTGTTTTTTAGGCTAAAAATTGCATTGCCATAATTAAAAGACCAAAAGTTTTAATGGAACAGGGTGTGTGCACCAGTACAGAGATATGTTTGCACACTAACATTAAAATGTACTCACATCATGGTTATGTTTCTTGTGTAAGCACTGGTATGAAAACATACACATGATTCAACACATCGTCAGAGAAACTGAAACAGCTGAAGAGATTTCAATGAGATTTATGGCCCTAACATTTTTCTTTTTAATTAATTCTTTAGAAATAAACAATACACTCAGCATGTGGTGGTAGTATTACGATTTGAAATATAGTAGCAATTTGATGCTCTGAATGATGTTTTTCTCTGTAATGAATGACATATCCCTAGCTAATAATTATTGATTTTACTCTCCATAAAGAACCTATTTGATGCTGATTCTTCTCAAAGTCCAGACCAGATACCTAGTTGAGAAGCATTAGGAGTGTATTTACTTTGTCCCTTGGCCTCTTATAAAGAATCTTAGTGTAACATGAATGGAGCTTTAAACAAACATAAAGAATTTAGATTTTTCATCATACAATACTCTGAGACATGAGCCAAAATCAAACTAAATTGTGGCATTTCTACCACATCATTTCCTGTTTTTTTTTTTTTTTTTTTTTTCATTTTAAAGCTGTAACATTAATAGTACTTGAATGTAGCCAGAAGAGGGAGTAATTTGACCATCACAGCTAGCCACTCTGTCCGGGGTTAGAAATATTTATACATTGAAACAGTACATTTGAAATAATTTGTCACATGACTGCAACAAAAATGGCCAGCAATATTGGAGCTATCCAGCCGTGCAGTCTTGATCCAGATTCCAGGTCAGATGATGAAAGCAAAGGCGTACATAAAACTATTTTTATCTGCTAATGGATGCATCAGAATGGAGCCGAGCAGGGAGACTTTGCTTTGCCCAGTGTATTTTCTACTTCACAAATAGGAAATTTTCAAGCTTTTTCTTCTGCTCCTGATTCAAAATTATTTGAATAAGGAAGAACCCAGAAATGCAATTTTAAGTTTAGTTTTCTTTTTGGGCTCCATCATGAGAAAATGGCTTAAACACTATTTTCATTGGAGTACTATTTTAAATGAAGTTATTTAAGAAAACAATCAAAATCAATTAATAGCTGCATGTTGCAACAAGCTGCAACAAAATGGCACACACTGTTGTTTTATCACATGCATCTTCATATTTATTTGATGAAGTTTAAATATTATCCTCACAAACTGTCAGCCCACGTGATGACAATGTTCTAGAATGACTGATAAAAGAAAAAAACACAACCCCAACATTCTGTCAAGAAGTGGTGGTGGAGGACCAAAAATATAGGAGACCAGGCTTGGTGACAGGAAAGTAAACCATTTAATAAATACACTCAAATATCAAAGAAATCATGCAACAAACACAAAGGTGACAAACAGGAAAGCTATAAAACTCTTTGTTTATCTGGATAAATGCCTTTGTTTCTATACATTTTATTTTTGGTGTGGTATCATATTATTTTTATAATTATTATGTTATTCATAATAGTATTATATTATAATCATAATTATTATGTTATTCATTATAGTATTATATTATCATTATGTTCATAATGATGATATAGCTTTTTATTTGTAAGATGCCACACTCTTTTATGGTTCGGACTTCAGTGATCCAAATGGAAAAATGTGTCATTTAGAATTTTGTCAATAAAAAAAACAAAAACAAAAAAAAACTGAAAGAAGCCATTAGCCCGCGTGCTCGATGGTGTTTACGGTATGTTGAGCCTTCTACAGTATTTACGGCACCTGATGACGTAGCTGTTGAAGGGTCACGCCCATTGTGAAAAAAACCGGAGTGGGCTTCAAAGGAGCAGCGATTCACGGCTTCTGGAGAATGACCGTCAGTTCGGTGACGTTACACGCCGTGAAGGAAAAACTTTCTCCGCTTGAACAAAGCAGGCTGGCTTCATTTTGCTGAGCGGAAGTTGGATTTGAGGAACCACAAAAGTTGAAGGAATCTTGGTGAGTGATGCTCTCCATCTACTTCGGGGGGCTGTTTGAGTGGGGGTCTCGGCTAACAGAGCTAGCTTCAAACTTTTGGGTGAGAATTGTTGCGTTGAGGTGTCGATGGTGGGCGGGAAGCCCCGCTGCTCATCGCTCTTTCATCGGACGGAGTTCACACATGTGTTCACTTTGTGGGTCGCGGTGGCGCTAATTTTCTCTGAAGGTGGGGGTGGGGGCAAAAAATACCACGACAGAGGACACCGAGAGGGGGAGGGGGGTGGTAAAGAGGCATTTGTTGAAAAACGGCTGAAAGGCTTTTATCAGGCCGCTAATATTGACTCTGACGAGTCTGCGCGCGCCCCACTTCCCAGAAGCTTCAGCGGTCAACAGGTAAAGCTGGGGGGGGCACGTTCTAGTGGGCTGAAACGATAAAATGAGGCAGTTTGGTGGCTGGGGAGGGGGAGCTGGTTTTACCGCCCAGAACAAGTGACATGCTTCTCGAGAGGGCGGTGACCTGCCGCCATGTGGTTGGCCTAGGAACTGGACGCGCGCGCGCTCTTGCCTGTGATCAGACGAACAGTAACCAGATTGTTTATCCGGCTCCAGCAGACGCGCATCCATCCGAGCTTGTCTGAACTCACTCTTAAGATTGTGTCAAATAGCTGTCACACTGCCTCCAGAAAACAGAGCATCCAGCAGTGTTGGAACTGCCTCCTGAGGGGCTTTTATCGCTTAGTTCTGATTCAGTTCTGTGAGGTGGCCCAGAAGTGCAAATCACACCAACGAATCTGTCAACCCAAAAGCATATTAAAGATAACAACAATTTAAAAAAGCAAAAGACAGCAGTTTAGAAATGAAAACAAAAATAACAAATTAAATAAAATGAAACCTTTTAGGAAACAAAAGTAATTTCCAGAATGATGGTAATGAGAGTAATTGATCTCCTCCTCCTCTGGTCATTGAGGATGCATCAGTGCTCATCTTTTCTCTCATCCATGTTTGTCTTTCCCTGATCTTGGTCTCATCCAGTGCTTCTCTCTTCACAGTATCAATTCTGTTGAAATGAAATATGTTTTAAAAAACCTCTTCTCATGTGACGTGTCTCTGTTGAGTTGTGGATCAGAAATGATCCAAACTTTTTACGTTGCTGCAATCGGTCATCTGTTTCTGCTCTTTCATCTACTCTAATCCTAGGGCTGGGCGATATGACCCAAGAGTCTAATCTCTTTCATCATTTTTGTCCAGGCCTGTTTCATTAGTTTTTTTTTTAATAATTATGTTAATCAGCAATTCAAAAGTGATGGCTGATTTTGATTCTTTAATTTTCAATACATTTTTATTTATTGTTACTTTTGTAAGTTTCAAGTGATTTCAGTGAGAATTGTGGGATTTTCCTTCTTTAACTGGGGGGTACCAACAATTTTGTCCACGTGTGTAACCTTTTTTGCATAATTCTAACGGAAAGTTATTTGACATGAAAGATTACTGGATCTTATCATCCATCCAGTGTTGTCCCATAATAACTAATCATTCATTGTGATCTTTAATATGTTTTTGCATTGATTTAATATAATAAAACTGAAACAAAACAAAACATTACAGAAAAACAAATGTTTCAAATAATGGTAATAACGGCCTTGTTGCATCAAACTGAGGTTTGGCACAATTCTCAATTTAAAAACAGAACCGTGTTTTCTACGATTAAATCAAACAGTGGGGAAAGCAAAGTGGTGTAAAAGTCTTTCATGTATTGAAATAAAGCTGTGAAAGAAAAAGCTTGGAGGAAGATTTGCAAAAACTCTTCAGCATTTTGCACCAAGCCTCTTCCTACTGTCGGTGGTGGGCATGCATTAGAAAACGGTAGAAAAAGAAAAGAAGAAGCTTGTCCAGTGTGAACAACCGTGGACTAAAGGCTGGTTCAAGAACCTGTGTTTAGCACTTTCACATGCCTGCTTTGAACGTAGTTTAAGAAGGATTTATTATTTATTGTTTTATTCACTTGCACCAGGCTTAGTATGAGCCAACTGAAAGCCTTTTTTCTTAACTGTTACTTACTTATTAGCAAATTAACACATACACAAATTTTTTTGTTTTTTGTCGGTGTTTTGTAGTGCACAAATCATACAGCAAACCAAAGCAAAACTGGAACCCAAAAATCGAGAAATGAACAGAATTGTGGTGAAAGTGAATGGTTGCATCCATAGTTTAAACATCTTTATCTTGTTGTTCTACTAGGTTGGCTCCACATTCTGAGTTGAAGGTGTGAACTCAGTTTTTATAGCAGAACTGGTTCTTTTATGGCTTTTGGGCAGACTAGTTGCCGTTTTCCCACAGGACAATTGTCCCGCAAGAATTGACTCTTATTTACCTTGGTAAAACGTTTAGATTTTTTTAAAAAAATGACACGGATTCATAAATTGATCATGATATTCAAAACACTGGATTTCCCCCAAAGGGCTTCTGGGATGGTAAGTAGTTTTTCAAGAGTGAGCCCCCTGGCCCCCCACATTGAGGTCACAACTGTCTCTGTGATAGCAGTCAGTCTTCCTGCCTAGATGTTGTTCTTGATTCCATGGCATGGGTCAACTCAAAAGTTTATTAAAATCAACTTTTAGGATTCTTTCAATGTGAATCAGAACAGGTTTAGGTGTCATCTCCCCTCCTGCCTGGTAGATAGCTACTCTACCTGTAGAACAGGATCTACTCCCAGAAGATATCAGGAAAACTTCTCATATTTTGAGCTAAAGCAAGGATTTCTTCATGACGATGTTGCGTCTTCAAAGATAATCTACTTGAAACAGACTGAGAATAAAGCATAAAGAAATTAGTCTTTAATGAAAGAATGGAAAAAAATGAAACATGATGAAATTAAAAAAGAAACATTTGTTCATTCATCCCAACGGGGAGGAAAGAGGAATGATAGTATTTTTTTGTGTTTGGATTTACTGTTTATAAGGTACAAAGTCCTCCAGCAGTAAAATGATCAAAGTGAAACTGAGTGGATCATTTCCAGAATGACAGTCAAGCTTAAGGATACACTTTAAAAATTTCCAATCTGCAAATATTTCTCAGTAAATTAGACTGTTAATAACTGAACTAACCTAAAGGCTTGTCTTCTCTATTAAAGTTGGGACAAATTGGGGTTGAGACTTTTCATTTTGGTTGTCGTAGTTTTCCAGTTTCTGGTCAAACATTACAAAATCTGTTCCAAAAGTTGCACAAAACATGTGCAACATGTGCATGTGAGAATAATTAAACTAGTAAAAGAAACATTGTTTAATTCAGGTTTAAGCAGAAAGGAGGTATAGAGCCAAAGCTGCATTTACATGAACACAAGTAATCTAAATAAAAGCCTGATCAGACTAAAAATGCGTCATGTAAACACGGCATTCGGAATACTCTGGCCCCATCAGACTCATCTGGATCAAAAATAATTTCCGATCGAGATAAGTGGATTATGCCAATTGTTGAGTTTGAGTTGATTTTTTTGGGTGCAGGGAGGGTGCTTTGTTGTAGTGTGGGCTCCCGAGGAGGCTTCAGACCACAGTCCATCCGGCTGCTCAGCATGAGCAACCTGCCGAACTCAGGACAACCATGTCTCCCTGGAGAGATGTGCCGCCAAGTGGCTTCAGGATGTTGTGTTAGCTAGTGGAGGCAGCTTTTAAATGCATAAATATCGTTTTGTGCCCAAGACAGTCCTGAGAAACCGTGCAAACAATCATGTGAGTTTGTTTTTCCAATTGTGTCCAGACAACAAAAAGGCTAATGTTATTTCCTCGTATTTACGTGTGGCTAAGATGCACATTGCTGCAATGCCCACATGGATTTTAATTGCACCCAAAGCTAAATGTTGTTGGTACAAAGTAACCGAACCCCAATCCTTCTTCCTGGTCCATGCAGCCAAGATTAAAGAACTGACTGCACAGATTTTAAAAAATTATCTGTAAGCAGACACTGGAGAGGAAAAAAACAAACGATAATATAAGCACGCTTGGAAATTCATCTCGCTCTTTGCCGCAGCTTTGTTTCTTCACATCGGAATTTGCTATTTCTTCTATGGCAGTTTCCAGTATTCTTACATACTTGTGAAAGACATGTCAAAAGGATTTATTACGATCGAAACTGAGCTGCATGTAAACTTTTGTTATAATCAGATACATTTTTTTCATGGTCCATATGGTGCTGGGGCGATAAACGATAGCTGTCAATATTCTGATAGTGCCTTTTCTTGATACTAAAATGAGCCTATCGTAATAGACTTTTATTTTGAAGGGTCCAAAATTAACACTCCTTTTTTTTCTTTACTGTCTGCACGTGAGGTAAACAAAACACACATGACACAAGACACCCCACCCCACCGCTACGGTCACTTCACCTGTGCAGCATTTACTTTGGCTGATGAAAAAGCAGAACTTAAAGCAGCAACGGACAGATTTAATAAAACATGTTGATTTGGAGTCAGTGCTGTTGTTAGACTAATGCTATGATGCTAGCTTGTTAGCCGCTAATGCTATGGTGCTAACTAGCTGTTCTGTGTGTCCTGTGTGATCCTGGACCGGTTTAAAGCCAGGCAGTATTTTCATGAACTGGCCTGTAAGACGCAGCGGATAAATACAAGATTAATTCATAGGACATTCAAAAAGCTGTGTTTTTTAAATAACAGAACTGAATCCACTGTTTTAGCATCATCTGTGTAGAATAACAGTCTATGTTACACTAAAAACTAACCTGTCAGATGTTGTGCTCAATCCTCCCGCCTCCTTAAAGCTGCAGCTTTAATTTCAATAATGATATATAATGACAATAACCCAAAACATTAAACTGAACAATTATACTGTCATTCAGGCATTTTCTGTTAGGATTTAATATAAAATGTGATCACCTGGAGGCAGAATTAGGAAATCTCTACTAAATCTGTCCTTGTTTTCTCAGCATGTTTGAATTTGAGTTTAGAGTTGGATGACAATAAAGACGTGTTCATGCTTTTTAAAAATTATTTTGAAGCAATTTCATTTTCTTAAAGAAAAGTCTAAAAATGTTCAAAAAGTAAAATGCCTAACATATTTTTGTGTAAAAAGTGTTAGAATTTGGCCGATAAAATGTATGTTTGGCCGGTATAATTTTTTTATTATTTTTTTCTATCAATCGGCCAACTTGGCCTTTGTGTCAAAAATTAAATTTTGGCCCCTGTGTTGAATTATTTCAGTTATTTAAAATCCAACAAAAAACAGAGTAATGTGCACTGCAAATTGCGCTGAAGACATGTTCCTTCTAAAACTGGAAATACCACCAACCTTTATATCACCTGAAGCAGTGCCACCAAACATGCTCAACTTCAGTCTGAAATAAATGATAATTCTCCAGCAAAATCAACAAAGTTAAGACCTTCACAGCAGCAACAGTCTAAACTACAAGAAGAAATTCAGAGAATTTGTATTTAGTTCCTAGCTTATTCACAGGATGTTGACGTTTTGCACATGTAAACGCAGCAATTGTGTCATTGGGTTTTCTCGTGTTGAGTTTCATCAAGAACCTGCTGTCGTTCTTTTCTTACCCAAAGAGGAAACCTTATTTTTAGCTTTGACTATCCTGCAGCTTGCTCTTCACCTGCCTCCTTGTTAGTGGTAATTTTAAATTTTTTTTATTTTTTGAACCAGCTAGCGTTTATGTTGTAGGCCTGTTACCATGGAGGTAACATGGAGGAACATGGAGGCTGTCTTTCTAATACATCTGATGTTTTAAAAAACCATTGAAGCCTTTTCTTAGTCAGGGTTACTTCAGCAACGACTCATACGATCAGGCTTCAGTGTTTGCATTTGGTTGGACAAGGATTGCTGTATTTGTTTAGTGTTCACAGCAGTGATAGGGTTATATATGATGTTCTGTTCAGCAGATGTAAATGGATCCTATTGTGGTAGACTCAATGGACAGTTCATATTTGTCTGAGCCAATAGATGCAGTGCTCTTGTATTTATCAGTTATGGTGATTCCCCTAAATACTTTCAGATACTGATGACTTCCTGTATCAGAACAAAATCTACCAGCCAAGCACATTTTTTTTACCAGCTACATTATATTAATTACATTTTAATACTCAGAAAAATCAATACTATAATATAATACTCAGAAGAAGTCACAACATTATTAAAACACAAGATAAGACGACAAGATTTTTTTTCTAAGGGAGTTTTTTATTAATTCAATATCAAAGTATGTGTTCTTTATTTTTGGTGTTTTTACACCGTCAATAAAGTGTTTAATTTTCTATTACAAATAAATCGCCTCTGTTTTCTTTAAAACAGCAGCAAAACACTGCTGAAAAAGCTGACATTAAACCAATCAATGGTCGCACACTTGCGACACACGAAACTTCTCATTAGCTTAGATTCTTAGCATCAGTGTCATAGTACAGGCCAGGGTCGGCAGCCGCATACAGCTCTTTTTATCCAGCTCTGCGTGGCTAGAGAAATTAAATTATAAGCGTCCGATTGAAATGTCATCATAAGTCAAAGTTTTAACTTCTTTTGGTAATCAGCAATTGCCTTCTTCTGAGACGTTTGACAGCACTTGAAACGTCAGCTGACAGCCAGCATTAGCAGAAAGCCCAGGGACACCAAAACTGCACAATATCTGAACAAAGTCTTTTTTTTTTTTTTTTTTCTTCCTTTTCGTTTATTTAATTGTAGTTGTATATTGTAAAATTATTGTGATAACACACAACCATGACTTTAGGTTTTTGTCCCCCCCCCCCCCCCCCCCCCCCCCCCAGTCATCCGTCCCAGAGTTTGTTCAAACATTTAATTCTGACTTTATTGCGCAGATTTAATCCTCACATTAGCCGCAGCAGCTGGTGCATTCAGGGGCTGCATGGAATTTTTGCACTTATGCGCTTTGATTAAGAGTTCGCTATTGATACATTCAGGTGCGGTGGTAATTTCTAGCACTTGCTCACACTGATCTCGGCCAGCACAAACACACACTCATTTGTTACGTCATGTCATTGTTACTTTTTGAAATGACTGACTCTTAACAACTACACACTGATCTGTCAAAACTCACAATTCAAGGCAAAATGTTGCAGAATTTTTAATTTAGACATTTTTTTCCAATGAATTACATTAGAAAAAACTTTAAAGTAATTATTTTACTTATTGTTTATCATTAGTATAATGTATAGTAATATTTATGGAAGCATTCCATAAAAAAAGGATAGTCTTTTTTTAAATTGAGTGCAATGTTTGCAGATAGTCAATGCTTTAAAGAAAAGTTCAGAGATCAGAAGTGTCTTTTATTGAAATAACGTTACATTTCTGTAATGTTATGAAAGCTGAAATAATACTACACTTTTAATTATTATTGATGTTTTGTTTTTGCGAAAGAATAAATAAAAGGAATAACTATTTTACTTTGAATGACTCCCGTTATTTTAGTGGCCAGCATGTTGACAATTTTCCAGTTTTAAAATCTGAACTCTGGCGGAAACTTGTCGCGTAAACAAATAGAAATCAGTTTGAGTAGTTGTGTTGATGTGATCAGCGGATGGAGTCTGAAATCAACCTGGGGGCCATGGCTCTCTCGCTAAAGGTTTACCTGATGTAAAGTTCTCCTATCCAATCAATTGCTGGCTCCCAAACACCATATTTAGGAAAATATATTGCTTTTTACCCAAAAGGCCATTCACAAAGTTGCCCCCTAGTGCTACACTGAACTCCTTGACGTCACTGTACCAGCTTTTACTTTGTGATTCTCCTCATCTGTTTTTCTATCCCATCTCTATGACTCACTACTATGGGGGCCAGAGCACCCAGTCACCCCCTGAGTGCCCCCTGGAATTCACTCCACCCAAACTTTCACAGTGTTATTTACTTTTCATTTAAAAGTTACTCAAAACAGCCATGCAGGCTTTTAGATTCTTTACAAGTTAGTCATTGTTATAACTAATAATCATTATTTTACAACTTTCCGGTTAGTTTTTTGTTCTTTTTGTCTTTGTACTATTGTACAGTGTTTAAAAGGTGCCTAATTAATGTAATGCATTATTATTAAAGTAAATTAACATGCTAGATTCCACAAGTATTATAGCTTTATACACGTAGCTTGTCAGTAATGGTTATAATTGCCGTTCGCTCTCTGCCAGCTGACAGCCTCCAGCTTCATTTGCTTTGCATTCTTTTTTGTTTGTCCGATGGTGCACATTCAGTGGGGGAAGGTCGTCTGCCCCACATTCCTTTCTTTTGTTCTTGCTTTTTAATGTCACAGAACTCAAGGAAAAGGAATACACATTTTCAAAATTATTTTACCCATATGAGAAAATTTCATGTAATAAACAGATGTAGGAAATATAGCTTTTGCATTAAAAAATGTTATAGATTCTGCCAAAAAAAACATTAAAATCTCTGGAGAAAGTTTAAAAAATCATCTTAGTTGTTCAAATCATGACTGAGGCTCAGATTGGAGAGGATGCTGGAGCTCTTGTGTACATGAATTACAGAATAATGGATTCCTAACTGAATGACAAAATTCACAAGACCTGTACTTTTGTGGGGGAAAAAATTACTGGTAAAACCACGTTGACAGTGTCTCAGTCCAGAAACGTTGATATTCTAGAAAAATTACTTAAAGTTCCAGCACTCAAAATCCTCAAAGTCTTTCTAAACTAACTTTATCACTTTTATTCAGGACATCCAACCCAGGGCCTGAAATTCACTTTGTTGAATGGGGGGAGGAGTTCCCTCCCTTACTAGCCTATCTTTACTAAAGTGAAACATTTTAATTAAGAAATGCACTTAAAGCTGCAGAGAACCTTATTAAGATCTCTGCGGTCACCAGTCAATAACAACTGACTGACCAGCCAAATACACCATTTTACATGGAAAAACCTCATTGGTTTGATTTTATGAAATGATATGATGTTAAATGCAAACAGAGAGGAAGTCACCACTCATTTAAAATGAGGTGCACTTTCACTCCTGAGGTCAGCAGAGAAGCATGAAAACGATTCTTTAGAAGAAGCAGAATGCTTCTCAAAGTGATCTCTCTCTTAGTGATTTCTCTCAAGCGCTACACGATGGTGAATAGTGGAGGTTGTGTCTGTTTGTGTGCGTGGAGGGGATGGGGCTCTTCTCGCCGTTTCTGTTGTGACGGTAACAATCTCTCTCTGCCTCGAGGAGCAAAGCTCATCTGTGCTGTGCGAGATGGGTGGGCTAATCATACTCCAATCAACTTCATCGTTTCAGTTCTACTCTTTGATTCTGACTTGTAGTCTCGATGCAAACTTGCGGATTATTACACATTAATTTTATCCTGGAATATACTGCGTTTTAGGAGCTCAGTTTGTGGGAAATAATTTTAATATGTGCGAATCCCACAGCGAAATTAGGAAAATGAACTTCATTATCTCTAGTCCTTTATCTTATGGAAGCTTAAAATTTGAGTAAATCCATGAGGTTCAATTGTATTTAAAACAAAGTATAATATTACCATTACTGTGTATATCACCAGTTTTTATCCAACAAAGGGCCATGGTAAAGTCTGGAAGGAATCCATATATTAACTCTGAAGTGGCTTTGTATCTTGACATTTTAGAAACGGTTTACAAACTTCAGATTTTACTTGACCATTTTAAGTCTGAAGTTTGCTAATAATTTCATCTAAAAAATAAGAATTAATTTCGATTTTAAGAATTTATTTATTTGTGGTAGTTGGATTTACCAAATGCAGCAGAGTGATTTGTCGTCTGCTGGGACAGGAGGACTGTAAGCGAGAATACGAAGATCACATGTTGATTTCATATTGATCATGTCATTGGTTCAGAGATAAGAATCTATCTGATCTATATTTGCTATGCATTTAATCTGGTACTGTTTTCCTTTCTGAATTTAAAGCTAATCCGTTTGAAATGTATTCATGTGAAATAAAAAAAAACATATGTAAATGTTCAGAGAAGAAGGAGGCATGGCACTCATAAAGAGCCAAAAAACTCTGCTAATGCATGGCTTTCACTGGAATCAAAAAACTGCTGAGGTCCATTTATGACAGAAAAGCCATTAATCTTCTTTACGAAATTGCAATGTGACTAACAGGTCATTGAAAAACGTAGAGTGCATAAAAACTATTTGTGTACAAATCCATTTATATTAATGTCTTTTTGAACAAAGCCCATTCTGGCCATTTTACCATTCTGGTAAAACCAACATAAATAGAAAAAAAAATACATATGTTGATAACACAGAAAAGTCATGTTCTGATTTTACTGAAGAGTTGATGTCTCTTTAGTTGATTTTTTATTTTTATTTTTCAGTCCTCTCCTATTGATGACACTTCCCTTTTTACTCATTAAGTTATTAGTCGGTTGGGTAGAGGTGTTTAGTGGTTTTTAAAGACAGAGCTGCACATTTTTCTTCAATGAAATTTCTGACGTGAAGTCACGTGACGCTTGGATGCTGCAGCTCTGACCGACATCCGCCTTGTCAGACTAAGTGCAAGGTACAGTCTGCTTTTCTAATGGAGATCACTAATGGAAGGGTCATGTATTAATGTGTCTGGTATAGTAATAAATGATGACCTAGACACACTCAAACATAGTGGTATTACTAATATTATTTCTTAAATTCCTACAAAAATAAAACACCTAGAAGTAAATGGAACTTGAAAAGATATTAGTTAGCTCCTATGTTAGTTAAAGAAAAAAGAATGAATAATGTTTTTAAAAAAACAAGTTCATGTATAATGTAAATACTTCTTGAAAAAAGTGAAAGTGATTGTTTCTGATGACTGTTTCCACTGCTATGACTGCATAAGGCAAAGGACCCTGCCAGTGAAGTAAACCTGTGCAGAGCAGGAGGCGACAGATGCAAATCATTTGTGCCTTCAGCTCTGAAAACTGGAAAAAAGCTGCTTTGACGCACATTGGATGGGGGTGAGTCATCAAATTGTAGTATCAAGATCATCTTTTGTTGTTGCACATCCCATTTTGCTGTCCTCATACAAACTGCACTCTCCCACCCACACTGACTTTAGAGCTAATACAAAGGTTGGGTTTGAGCGTGATGCTTTATGTTTGAGTGCTGGCTGCATAAACGCCTAAAGCAGACAATGTTTAGCTTTGTGATGGTGCGTGTAGGTCTTTAATATCCTCCCTGGAGCTGTTCACATCCATAGTTCATTTATTTCTGCTTTTCACAAACTCATCACAGTGACCCGTTTACCAGCATACTGTATTTTAGTTTCTTTAAAGATAAAGTCTGCAGGGTGGATACATGAGTGTGATATTACTATTGTTGTTTTTAAATTGTCAAAAAACTAAAGCTGTGTAGTTTTTTTTTAATGTTATGTCAATACTTTTATAATACAGATGTTTTTCTGTCATTTGTTAAATACATTGCTGAAGAGCTTTTTATAAAAGACAACCCTGTTGTGCTAGAGCTGGGCGATACGACCAAAAAATAAAATCAAAATTTTTTCCAATTTAATCCTATTTTTTTCTTTCTTTGTTTACTTTCTTTAAAATAATTACAAATGACAGAATATATTTAACATAAACTATTTTATTTTAACATCTCCTTTGGAAATATGCTCAGACACAAAGGTAAAATAAATACAAGCTGTAAACATGTTTGTAGATCAATGCAGCAAATGTTTTGTGAGCTACAGCTAGCTGAAGCATCCTATAAAGGAAACGCTTCTTGTCTCTTTCTGCTGTTGAAATTAATTAGTTGTACTCTCACTTTTAACACCTACAACCTTCAGACTGATTTTGCTGAGTGTGGTTTGATGCTCAAAGGTTGAAGTCAACACTTTAATTTTTACTCACCAGCCTAGTTAGCCGGTTGACAGAAAAAAAATCTGCCAGTCAGGCACATTTATACAAATTATTACATTATTTTACAATGAAAAACTTAAGGTGTTATTTAAAAAAATAAAATTTTGTTGAATGCATAGAGAGGACGTAATGAAACAAAATAAAAACACAAAATAAAGTTTTAAGTGACATAGATTTCTAATCAGCCTTTGCTTTTAGTATTTTCACACGGTCTATGAAGTGTTTTATTTTCTATCACAAACTAGTTGTTTCTTCTTTTTAGCACAACTAAAAAGTGCCCTTGTGACCCCTATAAGGAGGGGTGTCAGTAGTCTGAACCATTGACGTATATAGAGACGAAAATTATTTTCTTTAAAAATAATATATCAATAGTATGAACATATCTTTCACATCATCGAACTGTAAACTCAAATTAAGGAAACTGCAGATTGACAGAAAATTTACTTTTTTCCTAATTGCGTCTCTAGGGCAGGGGTGTCGAACACAGTCTCACAGGGGTCCAAAATCCAAAACACACCCGAGGTCGAAAAGGATACTAAAACTAAACTTTTAAAATGTAGCTGTTTAAACAATAGAATATTAATCAAATAATAAATCAACTTAAACCTTTAATGCCCTTAAGTATTTTGCCCTCCATAAAAATATATTCTGTCAAAATTAATGAATTAAAAAAGTTAGAAATAAAGTAAATGTTAAAAATAAAAAAACACATTTCTTTGCTTTTATGTCTTTTTTTTTTTAAACTATAAATTTCCCAAAAGATTTTTTTTCTCCATAAAATATATTCTTTCAAAACTATACAAACATGCTGCAGAACAAAACAAAGCCTGGAAAAAGAAATAAAATTTGTGTTTTGCGGCAAAAACGAATCGAATCATTCAATTTTCTTTGATTTTGTGTCGTTTTATCAGAGCTGGACTCCTGGCATCGTTTTTTAACATCAAGTTTATTTCCGTTTGGTGTGTGAGGTTCTGTGTCTTTGTGAAACGCATCAGAGCGATTTGATTTTTAAAAACCTGTTATTGTCAATATCATTTTTTAGGTGTTAATAAAACTGAACCAGATAACTTTTAACTTGAGATTACTGCCAAAATATTTGGTGATTTCCTAATTTTGCACAACACCAACAGTAAAAATCCTTCTGAAAAGTTCTATGTATTCATAAACAAATGATCTACTGTTTATTTAATATCAGGAAAGTCGCAGCTGTTTCGCTGCCTTCATCACGGCTGTCCTATTATTGCAGCTTTATGTCAGATACTAACACCAAAGAAACAACAAACTTAAAATAGATATATTAGACAAAAAGACATTTAAAAAAATGTCTATAATGAATAAATAGTTAATAAAGAAAGACATTATTTACCGCTGGTAAGCTAGAGACACGTGACGCATGAGAGCAGTTTATTAGGGATTGTGCTCATGCTCTGTTTTACCTCACAGTCTGCGCCGTAGTAAAGAAAACACGCAAAATACAGTGATTTTGAGGCTAAACATTATTAAGTCATTTATATCAATGAAATTTAGAGATCAGATTAGTGGACACATTTTTTTTTTATTATTATTAGTTCCTCATGATGGCGAGGATGGTTTAGACGTGATTCTCTGGCTTACCTGTTTCTCTTGAGGGCTTGTCCCTGCTAAGACATAAACGGAACCGAACCCAAATGACCCCCCCACCCCCATGGTCATCCTCCAACGCCTGTAACCACCCTCTTCCCCTGTCTTTTGTGCCCCCTGATATCCCTCTCTCTTCTTCCCCCTCTTTCTTTTCAGTCCAGTCCAACAAAAAAAGGACACAACATAATTAATATAAATAAAGTTTATGCCTCTGGTGTGATTTGCAAGTGAAAGCGGAGACCGCGTGCACTCCGTTCCGCGCTGCTTTGCGGCACTCCCGCTTGACCTCTTCAGACATCACTTTCTTTCTTTTTTTTTTTAACCACTGTAGGTTAATTTACTGAACTGGAGTTCTGTCAGAGAAATAAAAAGGCGCGTCAAAAAAACGTTCGGGTCCCAACAGATTGTTGTTTGCATTAAGTCATGTCAATTGAAATACTTGCTGTCAGTTTAAAACATTTTAAAAAGAGTTATTGATCCTGGAGGTCCAAATCTATGAACATCTCGCTAGCCTGACTAATCGCCACACAAACAAGTGCTCAGACGCTACTGGAGTAGGGGAGGGGGGCGTTTTACGTGTCGCATTCACTTGTAAATATAGTGCAACTAGCTTTTTTCTCAACCTCGTGAAAGAAGCTCCTCTTCTTGCTGCCGCTTTCCTGTTTGCTCATTGTGAGAGACGTGCTGGCTGACTTTACTCCTAACAACGGAAGACCAAGAAATCAGAGAGCTGGGAAAATAGAATCTTTCTTTTCCCCAAAAAATAAATAGTCTTAAAAAGCAAATTCAAATGTATCGATTAAATCGATTAATTGCCCCATGTTGATCAAAAACATCCTTTTATTTAGCATTTAAATTTAGTTTTCACCTTGTGCACACCTTCATAAAAGAAATCTTAAAAATGCCTTTCATTATAATTTAAACCTTTTAATACATATAACCAGAGCAAACTTTTCCCTCTACTCACTTCTTTCATCTTCCTTTTTGAAGTTATTATCAAGTCATTCAAACTACATTGTTTTAAAGCCTCTACTCTCCCCACCTTTCAGCATTAAATGTTTAAAATGTCAGAAAAAATATTATTCAGAAAATGTGTCTGCATCATCCAGGTGCAGACGACATGCGTCATGTACACTCATATCTGGAGTCTGAAGTCTGTCCTCCTTGACTGTCTTTGCTGCTGTGGAAATGCTGGTGTTTTCCTGCCACACGTCTTATTGTTGACAGTTATCAAGTGGATGCCAAACAGACCAGAGTCTTATCTATTAGCAATTGTTATGCAGTGTTTAAACAGGAATAAAAGTGAAACATATAAATATTTGTATGTGCTGAAGGGGAGCTTCATCTACCCTGATATTCATTGTAGATGGTTGAAGCGTGGACATAAACGGTGTTCTGGTGGATCACTATGTGATGTGTCAGCAGGGTCTCTAGGTGACGATTCACCAGAGACGACCATCATGGAATATTCCACTGAGCAGAGGCTTAACACCACTGTGGGAGAACAACAGAGGCCTGCTGTTGTTGGAGGATGGAGCTGTTGCTACACACCAGAGAAGCCAAACCTTCTACTTTGAGTAGTTGTTCAGATTTCATATTTGCTCTCATGCTCTGGGTAGTGCAGAAAGTTTTCTTCATAGAGGAAGTCCAGTGAGCTCTGAGACTCCATGTAGATAAAATAAGATAGGTAAGTAAGGTAAGATATTGAGACAGTTTGAATAGAGATTTGAATGTTAGCTGTTGCGTAAAGGATAATGTCTGATGAGAAATAAATAGATTACGTGGAGGCCTGAGCTTCTGCGATGTCTATCAATTTCTGATAACCTACAACTTAAAGGGAAGTATCCCGTTTTTACTGTCGTTACTTACGAAAAAATATTCAATCAATTTTTAGCACATAAATCTTGTTATATTTTTATTTTAAACCCTTTTTTACACAAAGTGAACTGTTTGATACACGCTGTGGCGCTTTGTCATGGTGATGGATATTGATCCTGCACCAACCTTCCTCTGCAGCACCGGCAGAGGAAAGAGCTAAAATATGTTGAAGGTCGTGATAAGTTAAACAAAGCATCATTTCAGAAGGAAAGTTACTACTTGTTTTTGTCCAAATAAAGAAGAAAAAGGTTGTTTTCAAAGAAACAAAGTCTAAATCGTTCAATTCTTCTGGTGTCACCTCCTCGTGTAGCTCCTCCTCTTTATGTTCCGTCTCTCTTTCTCTTCTGCTGCATCCCAGTTTTCATAATGATCAAATTCACCAACCAGGAAAGGAAACTATAAAATCACTCATGTCTTTTCTGTTGTCTTGTTGTTGTAATTCACTGTGGAATAAGGAATGTTGACATCTTTTTTTCCTTTATGGCTTTTCCCTTCACACAGCGAGTCGGCTTCCTCCATCTAACCCTGTCTTCTGCATCCTCTACACATCTCAGTCTGACCTCTCTGACTTTCTCTCCAAGACCTCTACCATGATCTTTTCCTCTGATGGACTCATTCCTGATCCTATCGATCCTGGTCATTCCCAAAGAGAACCTCAGCATCTTCATCTCTGCTGCTTCCAGTTCTGCTTCCTGTTTTTTCCTCAGTGCCACTGTCTCTAGGCCGAACAACATGGCTGCTCTCACCATAATGCTGCACACCTTTCCTTTCCTTTAAGCTGATACTCTTCCATCACACCTGTTTTGCCAATCCCAGCTAGCTCTGCAGAGAAAGTGGGTGAGTGTGTTATCCTGGGGGCAGTGCTGGTGCAGACTCTTCCTGGAAAGAGCAGTTATCATTTTGTGATGTCAGCTTGTGAGAACCTGCTCTTTTTTGTGGGTTGGGAGAGTGCTCAGAGTGCCGGTTTTTTGGAGAAATGCTCAGAAATGAGTGAATGGATCAAAATATCGCTTTGGGTTTCTTTTTAAAAGGAATACACTTTACTATACACTTAAAAGCTCAAAAAATATCTTTGCATAGGTCCTTCAAATCAGTCGACAGAAGATACAGTAACCTTGGTTGGAAGTTTTCTTTGACAAAAATGAAGTCTTTCATGAACAGAAAACAATCCCAAACTTCTTAGGACTTAAACTTCTACTACAATGACCTCAGGTTCTTGAATCACATTCAAATCTCTTTCTTCTCCCAGGTTAGGACTTAGTCTTAGTTGATTTTTCTTCATTTGTTGGATGAGCACTTTGCTCTCAGCCTGTACGCTGACATAGCTTTCAGGCATACATGGAGATGCTGATCCTTCAGCTGTTGACATCTAACTTCTTGGAGTTGTTGGTGTTCCTGTCCTCTGTTGCTGAGATGCTGCAGTGCGAATAAACTCATAACAGGATTATTCTGCTGAAACACTTATGATCCAGTTGGCTTCAGTTTTCTTCTGAGAGATTGAGGTTTGAACTAGAACGTTCCTGTTACCATAGGAACGGAATAGTTACCAGAACAGAGTGAAGATAAGTATTTAGCAGCTTTTTGTAAAAACTTGAACTTGTGTTAAATCAGAATTCTCCCTAACATGCTGACTCTTGTTTGATCTGTCACTGCAGCTAATCTCTGGACACTAAGGTGTTTTGTTGTCATGTTGGATCCAGTTCACACGTCCGTCGTTGCTGTTGATGATGCTGAGACGCTAAAAAGAGGAGTGGAAATAAAGGCGCTAATGTATGCTGATGGCGGCTCAGACAGCAGCGTGCTGCCCGGAGCGGCTGGGATGGTTTAATATCCTGCTGATGAACTGACAGATCAAGTACTGCAGGAGCTCTGCGGCTTGCTGTAAACTGTACAGTTCATTCAAATAGTGGCAGTGTCTGTGAGTGAATGGGAAGCTGAGCAAACATGCTTCAAATCACAGATAAATTGTGCTTCAACTGTTTCCCTTCATTCTGAAAGGGTCTGTAGTTGAATACTAGTGTGACTGCAGAGCTCTCCAGCAGGATTTCTGCTGGTTTTCTGTGCTGCAAAAGTTATTAATCATCCATTTCCTGCACAAACAGCAGCGCTATCAAAACAAGAACAAAGGCCTTATCAACCTTTGCGCCATATACATTTACTGTCAGACATTTCCTTGTGGCTGCTGCTTCTCCTTTGGCTTCCTGACTCCCACAGGAAACCGCACAAAGGCTGGTTCTGTTGCTGAAACTTCAGTGATTAGAGTTGAACATTTGATTCCAAACGGTGGAACCAAAGCAGATCTGCTGAACATGATGGACGTTAGCACCATAGACAGTCTGCAGAAGATGTCTTCAAGAGTTTTAGTTCAAGACAAGAGTAAACATTTGGATATAAAATACTTATCCACTAATTTTCAGCCCAGTTTACAGACATTTTTTTTTTCTTTAACAATTGACAGACTCACTCACTTTTTAACAACTTTTTTTTTTTTTACACAAAGGAGCTAAAACACAGTCTCAAAAAACACCCCCCTGACTTTTCTGCTTAAGGCCAATTATAAGCTGCATGTGATGGATTAGTAACAATATGACCATTTGACCTTTGATTGGAGGATGGCAGGTTCAGTTCCTGTCTTGTGTCAGAATCCTTGGGCAAGACGCATTGCTCCTGGTGAGTACAGATTAAGTCAGGGGTCTCCAAATTTGTTCAAGTGACTCTGCTAGACATTCTTTAAACTATTTTAATTAAATGAAATGCAAATGTATGGAAGCCAAAACAGCTTACCCTACTTTTTTCTTCAAGGTAACAACATGTATTAACTCGAGAAAACACTTTTTTTTTTTTTTCTCATGATCCGCTGTAGCCGTGCCAACGTTCTCCTTGAATGACAATGATTGGTTTAAATGTTGTTTATGACCAACATCACCACAATATCTGCCTGAGTTAGATCATGATTAAATTGAACAATTAGAAGCTGATCAGGTGTTCAAAATTTTCTCTGACAAACTGCTTTGTTTTGCTTTGGATTTTAGAAAAATTAAAAAGTATTGTAACGAACTGAGTTGAGCTGGGTAGCTCTTTGGATTCCCGTAATGTCCGGAGCTCAGTGAACGCACCAGGCAGAGTCTTGTTGGCCCTGGGTTCTGTCATTCAACCTGTTGTCTGGGGTTTGGACTGACAAGGTTAACTTATTGGCTGATTAAGAGAATTAAAAGGAGGTTGGGTAGGTGCATGAGATGAAATCAAGTTTTTTTTGGAGCGTGGCTCCACCAATAAATAAAAAATAAACTAAAAAAACAATTTTTGGGGAGTGTTTCTTTTGCTGTTGTTGGCAATTGTTGGTGTAAGCTGTACAACGTTGGTTATGGCCTTCAGTAACCACAAAAAAAACAGATTACGCCTCAGTGTGGGAAAAAGAGAGAGGGAAGCTACAGTATATTCTTCATTATCACAACAAAATTTGTTTTTCTAATGATAACAAGACTTAACATAACATTACTTAAATTACTGTTTTTGTCAAGTTTTCTCATCGTTCATTCCCAGTTAGCTTGTCATAGATGGCATGTCTCGTCTGCCTCTTGACATCAAACTCCATTAAAAACAGCCACAATCTCATGGCCATCAAGCAGGCACAGTCGTTTCATATTTCACTGAAAGAAAATAACACTTTCCACTTTTCCTGGAAGTGGTGGCCCTCGCTGTCAACTTCTTTCTTTTTTTTTTTTTATAATCTGTAGACACATTAGAAATGAGCTGGAAAGTCTCACAGAAAGGTTGGACAATAGTGTTTCTATGGGTTTACAATGGCTAATGACGTAGTTTAGCTGACCACAATATAAAAATGGTACAGTTGAACAGAAAATGCTTGGTAGTCGCATATCATTGATTTTATTGATAAGAGACTTCGGGCTGCATTTGGCCCACGTGCCGGACTTTGGACATGTAACGTGTGATGTAAATGTTTAGGCCTTGCTAAATGTAGTAACTATCAGGTTAAAACTGATTTCATAACATTTCTGGAGCAACTTAAAGGCTTAAAGAAGGAAGTTAAAAATACTTTAAATATACAAGAAATAATTAGTTTGAAAAAATGTGCACACATAAAATTACTGTTGTGATTTGTTTTTTGACAAGTCTGCGTTCTGAAAATGTGTTATAATGGGTATATTAAAAAATGTCACAAATAAATTAATAGAAAGAAATTCTTTAAGATTTTACATTTAGTGTATCTATGATGAACATTCCTGCGTTTTAGGTAAAGCAACTTGCAGAATCTCTCTGACAAATACTTATTGATCCCCACGCATTTATTTTTACATTTATGAGTCTATTTCATGCAACTTTTTGTGTTATTCAGTTCAGTTTGATCAAATATTATACCTGTTGGTCATATTTTTATTAATAAATCCATTTTGTCCATTACAAAAGAATTTCATATAATGGATTTAAATTAGACGGGCGATAAAACGATAACTATCGATACAGTGATATAACTTTTTTTCTCGATTTAGTAAAATAAGCCTATTGGGATAGACTTTTATTTTGACGGGTCCGAAATTAACACTTGCCAGTCGTGAGCATTTTCTCCTCTTTGGCCAGTAAAAGTTTAGAGGGTTATTCACCACATGGAGAGTAAATGTTTGTGTAAACTTAGTCATGTTTATTAGCTCTTCTTCTGGTGAATTTTTTTGTGCTCTTTTTCTCCAATGTCTACACGCGACGTAAACAAAATACACCCTACTCCCATGGTAACACATTCATAAAATGTGTTGATTTGGAGACAGTGCTGTTGTTAGACGCTGATGCTATGATGCTAGCTTGTTAGACGCTGATGCTATGATGCTAACTAGCTGTTCCGTCTGTCCTGTGTGATAACGGAGCGGTTTAAAGTCTGACAATATTTTCACAGACAGGCCTGTAAGACACGGCGGATAAAAACAAGATAAATTCATAGGACATTCATTAAAAACTGTATTTTCTAAATAACAGAGTTGAATCAGCTGTTTTAGTAGCGTCTATGTAGCAAAACAGAGTCTGTGTTACACTAAAAAACTGGGACCTGTCAGATGTTGTGCTCAATCTTTCCGCCTCCTTAAAGCTGCAGCTTTAATTTCAATAATGAAATATTACGACAATAACCTAAAACATTAAACTGTTTTCAGGCGTTTTTTGTTATGATTTAATATAAACTGTGATCACCTGGAGGCGGAATTAGGAAATCTCTACTAAATCTGTCCTTGTTTTCTCAGCATGTTTGAATTTGAGTTTACAGTTAGATGACAATAAAGACGTATTAATGTCATTTAAAAATTACCTTTATGCAATTTCATGTTAAAAAAGAATGCTTTCAATAAAGTAAAATACCTAAGGTATTTTTGTGTTAAAAAACAACAACAAAAGTAATAAAATATATATTTGGCCAGAAGATTTTTTTTCTGTCAACATGCTAGTGGGTCAAAAAATAAATGTAAGCCCGTGCTGAGGATTTTCAGTTATTTGAAATCCGACAAAAACAGAGCAACGTGCACTGCAAATTTTGCAGGATGGACGTTCCTTCTAAAACAGGAAATACCACCAACCTTTTTGTATCAGAAGCAGTCCCACCAAACATGCTCAACCTCAGACTGAAATAAATGATAATTCCCCAAAAAAACAAAAAAAATTCAGACCTTCACAGCAGCAACAGTCTAAACTACAAGAAGAAATTCAGAGAATTTGTATTTATTACCTAGATTAGTCACAGGATGTTGACAAAAATGTTTGTTATTTGATGTTTGTTCTGTAAAACTCAAATACATTAGAATTTATTTGTAGCATGAAAGCTTTATTTTTAAATGGAACTGATCAAGCAGTTTAGTGTTTTTTTTTTTGTTCTATTTTGAAACTTTTGAAGCTTTTTCTTTAATTTTCTGTTAAGTTTGTAATATTTTAGCATTTTTTTGTAGTTTTCTGGAGGCAAAAACTGTTGCTGTTCCTTCAGTGCATCTGTAATGTTTAAAGTATGATAGGAAATAAAGATTTAAATCCAAACAACCTGCTGGTGATTTCACATTTCCCTGATGAGCCACAGTTTGGTTTATATCATGATATATTTAATCGCTTGATGTTTAAAAAAATATATATATTGTTGCGTTGTAAAAAAAAAGTTCATTATCGCCCAGCCCTAATTTAAATTAAGTAAAGAACAAACCATTTTTAGTAAAACTACTTTACATCTACATCCATACAGTTCAGTTTTTTATCTCAAAGTTAATTAAATGTCTGATAAATAAAATCAGTTATTAGATTTATTGAATTCATGTTGTATCCATGAAGCAAAGATGAATCTTTTTGTTTCCAGCTTTAGCAATTATGACTGCAAAGTGAAAATGGACTGAATCATGTCTCTGCCTCCTGCTCAGACATTTGATTCATTCTCTCCTTATCTGATGATCAGAACAGTCAGCAAAACTACTAAATTACTGTTTTTACGCTCTCTTCAGTTACTTCCACTGCTGTCATGTTCTGTTGTTCTGAATGTTTGTCATTTCAAGCACATGTGGTAAATACGCCGTTGTGGAAAAACTTGGAAACTCTGGTTCTGCTGGGGAAAAACAAAGGATGGAACCACAGAACAGATCCCAGCGTGACCCCATGCAGCAGGGGTGCTAGGAGAAATCCTCTCTGCAGCTCCACTGAGAAGCTGCTAACAATCCCAGCTCTGTATCAAGCCTCTGTCATCCGTCTCGGTCAGGTCACACGGACAGTTCCCATCGCGCTGTTGCTATGGTAACGGCTGTTACCGACGGGGTAGAGCTGAGATGTTTTTAAGTGCAGCTCCTCTGTTCTGCTCTCCACAGGTGTTTGCTGCTTTGAGCCTGGCTGCTGTTGAAGTGAAGTGAGCATGTCGTCTGAGGCCACGCCCATCCAGGAGCCACGACCCACCACCCCGCCAATGCCCTCCCCCAGACTCCCGACGTCTCCTGGTAAAATAAATACAATTAACTTCCTAACTCTGTGTGCTGAGTGAGTGTTACTAGACTGTTACATGACTTTACAGAAAGAAATATATTTTTTGTGTTTTTTACATGTTCATGCGACAGCTTTCTGTTGATGGAGCACATGTATAAAGAAAATTAGGAGGAAAACTGAGTTTCTGAGTATTTCTTCACTCAAATTGAAGTGAATCAGGAGCAGACGAAAACATGTCTTGAAAAAGATTCTTTGTGACATTTAAACATAGTGACATATGCTGGGTGGACCACAAGGTCCCTGCTCTGCTCCATTCCGATGCAGACACATAGATCCATGTGCGTCTTTGTTTTCCTCATCTGAGCTGGAAGCAGCTCGAGGGGGAATTTCTAATGAACTCCTGTTGCTTTGCAAAACTCTGTCCTAGAAGACAACAGGTTTTTGATTTTAGCTAAAAAGGCTAAATCACAATTAAAAAACCCACTTTGAACGATGTGAAAACCTGATCTTTAAATTGTGATCTTCAGAGTGATTTTCACCAAAAATCCTCTTGGAGGCCTGAAGGTCTGCTTTAGTGAGGGGGTTAACGTTTCACAGACACACACAGCATGTGTGGGAAACGTTGTCACTGTTAGAACCACCAGCAGCACATTCTGATCTGCGGGAAGTTTGTCAGGAGGAAACACTGTGTTCTGGCTCCAGAGTCGCTCAGGCCTCCGGCCAACAGGCAGAGAGAACGCTCCTCCTCCCCCATGAGAGGCTACCTCATCCCCAGCCCCCTGCCCACCCGCAGGAACAGGACCTACTCTGCGTAAGTCTGCAAACACACAAGCACTTACACATGCAGCTCAGAGGATCACAGTCACATCCACACAGTTCAACGTTCTTCAGTCATTCTGATCTCTGTTCTCCATGTTTATCCTTGAACCCTGAGGGTTAAACCAGCTGTCACAGCTGTCAAAGGTCACAGGTTCGGTTGGCCCTTTTCCTGTAATGTGTTGATGTGTCATTTGACTAAACCCCACATAACTCCTGATAGTTTGGTCAGCAGCTCAGTTTGAGAATGTGATTGTGAAGCACTTTGGGAGATAATGGAGGTAGAAAAGCGTTAAATAGTTTGTGTTCCCTCACCATAACGCAATTCAACTTTTGCGGTCTCACTGTGTGTGTTTTTAACAGCGCATTGTGCTCTGTGTCTTGATTGGCTGTAAACCTTTTCAATCTATCTTCTCCGTGCCATGTCCCCAGTACAGAATGTGTTCAGTTTGACAAATCTACATAAATCTTCATCACAATCAGATCTGTGTTTACCTTCTATATTACTGGATTTATTTTTTAACTTTGAGAGTTTAAAAAGAGAGAGGTGTGAAAATGTTCACATTTGTCTGAGAAAAACGTATAAAGTATAGTGAAGAGTTTTACAGCATTAAAAATCTAGAATCTTTGTGGATTTCACCCGTCGCAGGTTATTTTTAGAATGTACAATAATTCCCACAAGAAAGGAGGGAACGCTGTGTAACATTTACCATAACCCTAACCACAAACACAAACCGCTTATTTATGGTCTGATGACTGTTCAGAGTAAAAACTAAAAACACTATTAAGTCTAGTTATGTGAGAATATGCTTTGATTATGTTGTTTGAAGATTGTTCCTGTTTTGTCCACTTTAAGCCGCAGGAGATCTGATGATGAGAATGTCTGGAACATAAAAAGCAAAAAAATTGAACGTAGAGATTTTTGTCCTGTAAATCAACTAGTGTGAGTTTACAACCTCTACTTCTCTAAAAGGGTAAATGTCGTATACTTGTCTACCTTCCTTGAAGGCTCAAAGTGGTTTACAGTCACAGTCCAGTTCAAACACACAATCACACACTGATGGCGCCTCCGCTGTTGAACACTGGCGCCTCCGCTGTTGAACACTGGCGCCAACCTTCCATCAGAGGCAATGTTGGGGGTCAGTGTGTTGCCAGCTCGTGTCCTGTATCTGCTTCTGATGCTGGAACCAGATTAAAAGTCATGAGCGTTCAGACTTCACACAGACTTTCTGAACTAAAGCTGGCAGGGTTCTGGGGAGCAGATCGGCAGCTGTCGCTCAGCTGATTCCTCATTTAAAAATGTGCTGAAGAATCAAAGAAGAGCGTTAAAGGAAAAGTCAAAGCCAGGAATTCTTTAAAGATCATGTCATCACCAAGGTAACGGGCAGAGCTTCAGCTTTCTTCTGTTTCATTCATTGACTGGCTATGAGAACTGGACCGAGCGAGGGTGATGGCATGCATAGAAAGTGGTTTACTTCTGCCTCCAACCACATAAAGTATTCAGTTGCAATTTTTTCATGATATGGACGCCATGTTGGAGCCAGATGACATCAGTAAGCAGTGATTGATCCAAGCCGGTCTGAGTCATTATTTCTACGGCAACCACTCTCCAATCAGGAGTGAGCTTGATGGAAACCCATACCAGTGAAAGTGGTCTACAGGAAATCTGTCACTTCGTTTCGAACATTCAGCGTGAGAACACATAACATATTTCCCACAGGTTTATAAGATGCATCGTCGGAAATGATCCATGACAAATTCAACAAAGCATAAGTGTCAGAGATAAGTCGGTCAGTCAGTCTAGCTTTATTAACTGTTTGTACAATATTAGTAGAACTTGTTTGGAACACACTACATGTTAGCCTTGTACACGCGTTAGCCATGTTAGTATATTCCAAATAAGTGTAACTCGTTACTGTAACTGCGCTAACCCCCAACCTTGTTACTAACAAGTAAAAAACAGTCCAAAATAGCAACACCGTAGCCATGTTGGTGTATTTACCATAACACCCAACCAAGCATTTGACAGAGCGCCATATACTTCTCAAAATCGCTTCAATATTAATAAACACAACCAGAATAATCAATATATAAGGTGTTCTGATTACAGTGGGCACTGTCATTTATAGAAAAAATAATGCTTTTAAATGTGCCTTGTAGTGTGGGAAATATGGTAATTTTATTGTGACATCTGATTGGTTGGTTTATAACTTGGATAACTTGCACTACAGAAAAATACCTTAAAAATATCCGATCAAGAATTGTTCTGACAAATAGAATGACTGAGTAGCAGCTGTTTATTTTTCCATAGAAGTCTATGGGATTTTGGCTTCTTGGAGCCAGCAGGTACTTCCTGTTTGGAACATCAGGGAGGAGGGGTTACTCCTTCCAGTTCTCATTTACAGTCAGTTGTTGGAAAGCACTGCAGGGGTTTGTGTGTGTTAGTGTCGTAACATCTTGAGGTGAATGTTCTTCCTTCCTCTTCATCAACTCACCTTGAGAGGATCCATAGAAGCTCAGAGACGCATCTCTGCCTGGGATCTCTGCGCTCCGCCTGCAGGAGAACAATGTTCTCACCACCATGACTGACCTGTGTTTTCCATCCATCTGACAGGACGGCCCGGGCCTCAGAGGGTCCAGTCTTCACCGGAGTATGCAAATGCTTCTCGCGCTCTAAGGGCCATGGCTTCATCACGCCGTCGGATGGCGGCAGCGACATCTTTGTCCACATCTCTGAGTAAGTGTCTGCCCTCCACGGAGCAGCCGTGGAGCAGCTCGAGCTTCATCCTTGACATGGGGGCAGTGTGGGAGTGTGGAGGAGTAGATCTGATGACCTTCAGCTCCGTGGCTTTGTTTGCACCCACAGGCTTTGAAACCGACAGACGTCAGAGCTGCAGACTTTAACGCCCACCAACTGCTCTGAGAGAAACCATCAGTAAAGCTCAGACGGGGTTCTTTTACTGTGTTCTACATGTTCATGTGTCTGAGTCTTCCCTCAGTCAGAGGAGGTGCTGCTCCGGGCAGAGTTTAGGTTGTCACTCCTCTTGAGGCTACAGGAATCGTTTACCTGAATCTAAACAAGAAAAGACTAATGTTATCATATCTACTGGTAAAGCTTTAGATGATAAAACTGACCTTAAAAGTAAGAATGATAAATGCTTGTTTTTCTACAGGTCTCAGACCCACACGCTTTTTATTTATTATTGTTTGTAGGTTCTGTGAATCCACATGAACAGTTTCTTTTTGAGTTTCCAGGTCATTTTCAGTTGGATGTGCTCATTCTTAAAGTTTTCCAAGCCCTGGCTCCGTGGGACAGTTGGTACTGAGCCACAGAGGAAAAGTAACATGACCTGCTGTACATTTGTTTTTCTGTTTTATTTATAGTCTGATTTTGTGGGAAGTTTTATTTTGGAAAACCACTGAATTTTCTCCACCACATCCAACTCATCGTTGACGCCGGTCATGTCGCTCGGTCACCTGTTAAAAATCCTCCTACTACTTTCTTAAAGCGGCTGCTCCAGCTGCTAAATTGAAACCCCCAAGCTAGCTAAGTTAACAAAAAAAACACGCTTTTTTAGAAAGTTTCTTTTCGCAGAAGAGTCTGTGAGGAAACAGAAAAGGAGCCTTTGACTTAGAAATAAAAGAAAGCTGCATTTAACAGCCAAAAAACAGGAGTCTTTACTCCAGAAATGAACATATTGTCACCGTTGTTCCCACAGAGCATAATAATCATAATGAATGCATAATATTCAGCAACCAGCTGTCTAATGTTACGAGGAAGCTGCCAAGAAAGTTGTTTAAATGGTGGATTCACATTTATCGTTATTTTTCAGAAAATACCAGTTTATGTGACTGTTTAATTTTGTATTTATCCCTTGAACCTTAAGAGTTGGATGAGGCTGAAGTTGGCGACTGATTTAATTTAGCTTTTTCTTTGACAGGTATGGGTTATATCACGTTTTAATGGTTCCTAAAACAAGTCTTAATGAAGTAAAGTAAACTCCAAAAAAGACTTCATTTATTTATCTCATTTTCATAGCAATAAATGACATAACATTTCCAGGTTTTTTGATGAAAATAAAAGGGGACAGAAAGAGGAAAACGTATCCTCTCTGCCCCATTTAGCTAAACTAATCAAGCTATTTTAATCAAATCTATCTCTTTGTAATACAACATAAATACATCAACTGTCACAGCAAAGCAACAAAAGCTAGAACAAAAAAACAAAGACCAAACAAGCATCAAAAGCAACAACAAAGAAAATACACCAAATGCCTCAGATTTGTTCCACAACATTCCTATGATTCTTATTGTCTGAGCATTTGTTTTTTCACAGTTTTTTAAATAATAATAGAGTTGGAATCTTTTATTGATTTCTCAACCGTATTCTATAATCTGATAACCTGAACTGAATCACTTTTTCCCTTCATTTTTGTTCTAAATTAGTTTGTTTTAAAAGTCCTTTTAGGTTGTAATTACTCTCTTTTTCAAACATTTTCTGTATGTTATATAGTAGACTTCTGTAATGCGCTTTATACATGAGTTTTAATAGGGAAGGATCTTCTAAGTCTTGAAGTTTTAATATTTTCAGATAGTGGTGTAGATGAGTCCCTATTGTTACTTCCTGTGATTATTCTTATTGCTCCTTTCTGTGGTGATAATATAGAGTTTATAGATGTCTTGTTGTTTGCAAATGGTTTGAAACCACTGATGTAAGGAAACTACAGAGAAAATGGATGGAAAAAATACTTTAGACCACCTTACAAACACTGCTGAGTTTTCCATTGTGCAGTTTCACATACAGCACTACACGCAGTTTTTGTAATGACTTAAGTAATGCAATTAGATAATAAGGTGAAACATTTCATGTGTTATTGTTAAGGTCTAATTTTCACATAAAAAATCATCCAGTTGAATTATTTTAATTAGAAGTATTTATTTAATTGTAAATTAGTTCTAGTTGCTTATATTTACCAAAGATTTCTTGGCTAGTTTGTGCTCTAAAACTTTGAGGTTTTAATTTAATTCATTTATATTTAATTTGTATTTTCTGGATTTTACTTTTTTGCAGCCTTTAAATATTCACTCTTGATTTTACACTCATCAATCTTGGAGTCAAAAGTGGCTTATTATTCCCACAGCATTACACTCCCACCACTGTGCTTCACTAAAGAGACTTTTCATTTCCTGTTGAGGTCTGAACTTTCCTCGTTCCTTTTTCAAAATAAAAGCACTTTTCCCAGTGTAGTGTTTTTACGTTTCTGTTTTGCTGTAATGAAGATTACATTTTTATTCAAACACGTTTTACAGAAGAATGTTGGCTAACGGTTGTATTTTAGCTAGCATCAGCTCTATTTGTGGAAACTACTTGATCTCCACTTGATACCTGCTGTGGATTTTGACCCGTTTCTTACCTCCTGTTTCTCCTCTGCCCCCCCCCCAGCATTGAAGGGGAGTACGTGCCGGTGGAAGGAGATGAAGTGAGCTACAAGGTCTGCGCCATTCCCCCCAAACACGAGAAGGTGCAGGCGGTGGAGGTCACCATCACCCACCTCAACCCGGGAACCAAACACGAGACCTGGGGGGGACACATCATTAGCAGCTGAGCACAGACCTCCCCAGGACGGGGACGGGATGGAGCTGGAGAGGGAAGGGGCACATCAAAGCGTGTGGGGGGGCGAAAAAGTGAACTAGCGATGTGTGTGGAGTACATCACACCTGTGAGAAGATCCTGAATGAAACAAATCCTAACCATCTCATAGGGGGGAGCGGGGAAGGGGTGGGTGAGGGCTGGAGATCATGGTTTGAAGAGGCCTAACTAAACTACATTTAACAGTTTCTGATTTCCTTCCTTCAGGAAAAATAGTTTTTTTTGTTTTGAGGAGTGATGCTCCTCTTGCAGAGAGGAGCTTTGTTTTTCTGGAGAACTGCCTGCTCACGTTTGTGCCTCATGTTTGCCTCTAGAACCTGTAAGTGATGTTTGCTGTGAATGCGGAATAAACACTTCATCTGCTGCATCTGTGGCTCCTCTGATTGAAGGATCTTCTGTAGATCTTCCTCAACAAGTTTCCTATTTTAATCTTCTGATTATCTAGCAGAAATAAAATCTAATCTACAAACAGAATTCCCACAAAGCTCAGAGGATTACCTGACCGTGACCAGCCTTTAAGGTTCAGGTTCTCTGCCTCTGAAGACGCGCATCATCATTCTCCCTCCACCATGTTTAGAAATTATCTGCAGATCTTACTCTGCAGGATTTTCAAACCGATGAGAACTTGGGGCTTTAAAGCAACAGATAAAGTTCTGGTAGAAGTTTGAGCTTCTTCCCTCGGTCCTTCATTTCAATGACAGTAGATCAGGGATGGGCAACTTGAGGGCTGCAGTGTCTGCATGATTTCTAGATATCCAAGCCCTACTCGTGTCTGGTTACCTGGTTCAGGTGTGTCCAGCCAATTACAACATGCCAGATCATGGTATGTTGGAATACCTGCAGGAATGTGGCCCTGGAGTTGCCTATCCCTGATCAACAGGAACGTTAGGAAGTCTGAAGTTGGTCCTCCAACCTCTGCAGAGACCACAGCTGGTAGAAATGTTCTTCTACCTGAACATCTTCCTCATCTTCCTCAGTATTTCACTCTTAAAGCTGATCTGTTTGCTCTGAAACTCCTGCTTTAAACCAAAGATCTGAAAGCAGAAAACGAAGTCATGCTGCCTCCTTCTGGTCACTCTCATTCATTACAGGAGTTGGAAAGTTCTGCTTGTTTCCCTTTGTCTGTAAAATGTACTTGAACTTCTTCAGAAGTATTTCAATCCAGGATTTATTTATATTTATGATTCAGGTAAACGTCGCTCTTTCATTGGAATGAGCTCAGAACAAACGTGATACTTAAAGCAGGTTTTCAGAATAGTTGATGAAAATGAATTAAAACATCAAGAAAATGCAAGAAGATTTGATCTGGATGAACATCAATGAATCATTATCAGGTCTGGAAAATCACAAAGGTAATTACTAGAATCTGTGATGGAGATCTTTATTGGGCAGAAACATTCATTTTAATGAGGATCTGTTATTCAAAAGAAACAACAATATTTAAATAATTTTCCATTTCATCACATCAATCCTCAAGTCAACAGTGAAATGTTGGTGTTTGAAATAATCAAGTCATGTGAAGCAGCTAAAACTTCTTTCAGTCATACTCATTTCTTCTTCTTTCCACATCAATCATTCCGGTACAACAACCTCACAACCAACTGCTTATGCCACCCAGTGGTGAACGTATGTCACAACTTAGAATCACAACATTCCCCTTTTCCTGAGGACTATTGCAATCATGAAAATGATCCCATCATTCGATTACGTCACATTATTATTCTGTATAACCCGTACAATAACAGTCTCTTCCAGCTTGCTGAACTTAAATCAAACTAATATCGTCCTTCTCTACCACATTAACAACATTTTGAACATGTCAGCAGAAACGTTCAGTCTATATCAGGCTTCCTGATTTTTCTTGTGGATCTTCTGAACTCGGAAGTGTGTTTCAGCACCACTGTCCATCACAGCTGCAGGAGTTCTTGCTTTTGAAGCTTATACTCGGTCTTTGCAGCATTTCCTGGTCTCCGTTTGTTGCTTGGATGACTGGAAGGCGGTTCGAAGCTTTCTCTTTATCACTAATTCTGCTGGAGACGGCCCACACTGAAGACGGGATGCTCTGTAACTCAACAGAGCAGGAATGGATCAGAGTCACTGTCAGCGGCTTTCTTTAAGAGTTGCTTCAGAATGATAGGTTTGCTAATAGCGCCACCTCAGGAAAGCTTGAGTGATAATCAATTACCATTAAATAGTCTCTGCCACTGAGATGAAACAAGTCCATTCCTACTTTCTGCCCCGGTGCTGTTGGTGACCCAGCTACATCCATGGGCTCTTTGCTCCGCTTGCTTCTGTGTTTCTGACATCTTACACAGCCACCAATAAGAGTTTCAATATCTTGGTTAATTCCAGGTCAGAAAACTGACTCCCTTGCCCTCTTTTTGGCCTTTTTCAATGCCGAGATGACCTCCGTGAATCCTTTGTAACATGTGCATTCTTAAAGCCTGCGGGATGACTATCCTGCCCAGTCGCCTCTGACATGGTAAAAGCGTGGACATGAACCAACTGGCCATCCCTCCTCTGTGTTCCTCATGACATGCTGTAGTTCCACATCTTTAGCTGTAGCCTCTGCCATGTGTCTTGACACAGGCAGTGCAGCCGACACCACGTACACATGACACTGTATGTCCTCTTTAGTTGTATTCACAGCCGGCCCTGGGCTGCATGGCGCTGTAGGCGCATCTTGGAATAAATTTGATCATCCCTGTAATGCGTAACATCCCTGTCTTGCTAGTGGGCCATGGCATGTTCTGTCTGGGCTGAATCTTCCACTCCAAAATCACATTTCCTCCTGTTGAGTTTGATTCCATCCTTCTGTATGCGTTCCATCACTCTGCCGTCTCTCATTGTGTTCCTGAGCTGTGATATGAGGATGTCATTAATGTAAACTCCTTCCGAGCTTTCGATGATGTGATCCATCATCCTGTGAAATAGTTCAGCTACTGATTTTATTCCGATCGGCAGTCTGAGACAGCAGTCTGCCAAACGGAGTGTTAAAAGCACAATACTTTGTTCTGTTTTCCTCCAGTTTCAGCTGCTAGACGTCTTGTGAGGCATCGAGCTTCATGAAATATCTGGCACCTTACATCACGCTGATGATTTCTTCACGTGTAGGTATTTGATCATGTTCACGCTTTTTGTTTTCATTTAGATCTTTCGGGTCCAGACATATTCTCAGCTCTCCATTCTTCTTCTTTGTTATGACCACTGAGTCTCTGGGCTCATTAACCTTTTGGATCACTCCTAAAGTGCCACCTAGTGGTGAACATATGTCACGACTTATAATCGGAAGAAAAAGGAGCAAAATTTTCCCATAGTATTACATTCTCACCACCATGCTTCACTGAAGGGAAGACTTTTCATTTCCTGTTGAGGTCGGAACTTTCCTCAACCCTTTTTTCAAAATAAAAGCACTTTTTTAAATGTAGTGTTATTATTTTTAATGTATTTTCTTTGCTTTCTCGGGTTAGATCATGTTATTCTAATGTATTTTTACATCAAATAAGAAGAATATTCGCTAAAAATTAGTATTCTAGCTAACATGAGCTTTTAGCTCATTGGTTTAGCTTGTGGAAACCATCTGATCATCGCTTGAGGCTCCACCGGATTAACAGCAGTTTTCTGTTATTAAGAAATGTTGTCTTTTTTTTCTTTTTTTACTTGTTGCTATTCGAATATTCTTAAATTACCAGCTTTTTCCTGTGTTTTCTTGACTCTTCAGGACATCGATGGTGTATTGATCATGTTCTTCCGCTCAGGTTTGAGGTTCTGTTCCTTCCAGAAGCTGGTTTTTGATGGTTGTAGATGTGTTGCTGCTGGATCAACCAAAGAACTGAATCCTGCAGTAACGTGATCTGATGGCTGAGAACCATCTCAGACTAAAGGAGAAGGCTGCTTTCTGCAGAGGGTGTGAGCAGATGTTTGCACCCGAATCCACATCTGCCCTGCACTTTCAACGGCCGCCACCAGGGGGCGCTTTAGCATCAATGAAAGCGGCCTCATCAAAAGTCACCGGAAAACCGGACTGAAAGCGCGGAGATCTGGATGGACCTGTCGGCGGTTACAAATAGGTAAATAAAGAGTTTTCATCCATTTGTTTGATAAAAGTGAAGGACAAACCGGAAGATAAAACTGGAGGAAGGGGGAAGGCGAAAGTGGAGGTGAAGAGAGAAAGGGATGGAAGAGAGCAGCGGATGAGAAAAGAGGAGGAGCAGAGAGGAGGCAGGCGCTAAGGAGGACTCGGCAGCAGGACAATGGAGCGCCTCCGCCGCGGATCCTAACGGGCTTCAGCGGACTGCATCTGAAGGTAGGGCGCGCGGCTGCGTGGCGCGCGGCGGCCGCGTCCGCGCCGCGAGGCGGCGGGAAGCAGCGCGGCGGCCGGCGGACTCCCCGCGGGGCCTGCCTGCGTGCTAACCGGCCGCCTGTGCCTCACAAACCGGGCGATGCGACGTCGCTTTACGCGGAGACAATTCCTGCTTATCGCCGCGAAACGAACCGGATCGAAACGGCGCGAAAAATCACGACCGGACGCCCCCTCCCCCTCCCCGGAACAGTCGCTCGGTTCTGTCCGAAGCATCGGGTCGAACGTGTCCGCAGAGTCCGCGGGTTCAGGTTCAAGTGAGTCCGAACAAAGGTTACCGTTACCCCCGATGCCAGCGGGCCGTCGTCCCGCTACATCCGGCTGCGATCTGCGTCAACCAAACTCCGCTGAATGTGAGACAGTTTCAGTGATGAAGCAGCGGGATTTCCCCACTTTAAACAGCCCGGTTCTGTGTTCTGGTTCCGCGGAATTCACGGAAGTGACCGTGAATCTGCGCTCCGAACCGGCTGGAGATGAAACCCGCCCCCCCCCCCCCCCCCCAGCACAGATTGCTTGCAGGCATTGTGTTCACCAGAATGTCCCTGTGTGCACACGAGCGCGCGTGACGCACAGAAGCGGCGTCTGTCTCGCGCCTGGTGCTGGATGCTGTGTGGTGACCAAACGATGCGTTCAGGGACCTCCTCAGGAAAAAGAGCTGCACGTCCAAAGTCCGATCAGAGCAGACAGCAGCCTGGACGGGAGGCCCGTCCGGGGAGAGTCAGCATCTGAAGTAGGAAGACGGAGGCTGTAAAAAAGCAGCTGGAATCCAGAGAAGAAACCAACAGATCTCACATGAACTGGAACGTTTTCTGTATTTATGAACTCTACTGCTTTACGTTCGGTCTGTGAAGTGGTCATGAGTCCAGACTGGATGAGGAGCAGGGAGATGAAGCTGATTCATTTTGGTGTTTAACTGTGCAGCATGTGTCAGCAGGAGCTCCAGCTTCATCTGAAAGCCTGTTGTTTTTCTCAGGCCTCTCTTTATTTGCTTTCCATTCCATGTGTTCTTCACATGATCATTGGGAGACTCTCATTTGGTAAGAAAGCGTCACATGGCTGTGGGCTGAAGCGGTTCTGTGAGGTCGCCCACGCCACCTTTAGCTGTGTTCACTGTGCTGCTGCACCTACAACATGATTCCAGTGATTGATTATTCTGCAACTTTCTCTCCTCATGATGTGCTTTATGTGCACATGACAGGAAATGGTGACAAAGGTTATCTTCACGCTCATGCTGCACTTTCAAACAGGCAATAAACTTTCACACGCTACTGTTTTGGCAATTCAGAAGTTACATCAATATGTAATTAATGACGTTATCTGCTTTAATAAGGAAATCTAGACTTTCTAAGTGAAGTCTGGATGCTGTTTGACCTCCTAACATCATGAAACACCCGATCACTTTTTGATCAGTTATGAAAGCGTTCCCGGTGGTCTTTTAATCACGATTATGCTGTTTTTAATCAACAAACCTGTGTTGTTTGCATCCCTGCAGCCGCCTGCTGAACCAAACTGCACTGATGTATTTCATGTCAATCTGAAGGACAAAGTCTGTTTGAGTCAAATGCATTGAACACATATTCTCTCATCTTCCAGTACAAGAGTCTCCCCTCTGTTTGGGACCATTCCCTCAGTAAGAAAAACAAGTTGGGATCCATGTTCAGTATTCCCTCGTCGTGTGAACTCTGATGAAACGAGTGTAGCGCTTGTGTAACGGCTGTTCTCTGCGGTTCAACCTGGAATCTTTCTATCGGTCACAAGCTGCTGCAGCCGGGTCACATGTCACCTTTCTTGTTACAACAAGCCTTAAAAATCTAGACCGTGAAATGAGGGTGTTAATAACACTATATTGTTTGCTCAGTTGAGTTCAGAAGTCATCAAACTCGACAAAAACGAATCCCATTTGAAATCGGGGTTCGGGTTTGAAATGTTCAGCTCAGTCAGTGCGCTGGTCTTGTGAAGCAGACGTCAGCTCTGTATTTCAGCCCTTCATGGAGGCTGGTGTGGGTGTTTCCAAACACGACTCAGCAGTTCTGAAGGTGTTATCTGCAGTGGCTCACATCGGTGTTCTGTAGAAGCGATTGCTGATGACGGTCTCGTCTTTCTGCAGGTGAATGTAGACTCCAGGATGCAGCCACCTGTATTCCAGCCCACCTGCTGTTCTCCTGGAGGCATCTGATTCACCAAACATGATGAAGACCGAGCCCCCGGCGGCCACTGGGGGGAACGGGGCCTCTGCTGGGAATGGTGGCAGTTCCACTCTGAGGAGTCCGTCCCCCCACCGTAACGCGTACGAGGCGGGGCTGGCTGCACTGAAGAAAGCCACGGACCATCTCAACAATGCTGCTAACGGAGGCGCCAACCCGTCCTCGAAACCCGCTCTCATGCCCCGGCCAAACGGGAGGGGCCGGAAGTACGGCTCCAACGTTCACCGCATCAAGAACATGTTCATGCAGATGCAGTCTCCCGGGGATGAAGACGACGGGTCCAAAGTGATCGGTGAGGAACCTCATCAGTCTGAGTTTTGTCATCACACTGCAATATATCACATATTTATATATTTATCATTATATCATACATGGGCTGTACGGTGGCGCGGTGGTTAGCGCTCTTGCCTCACAGCAAGAAGGTTCCTGGTTCAAGTCCTGGCTGGGGGACTTGAAACACCAATGGGAGACCCTTCTGTGTGGAGTTTGCATGTTCTCTCCGTGCATGTGTGGGTTTTCTCCGGGTATCTCCGGGGATTCCGGCTTCCTCCCACCATCATGAATGATATCGAATCACATCATAATGAATTATATCGTACATTGTTTTTAGGATGTGTCGCACATTTTTTCTTATTCCTACCTCGGTCCGGGTGAATACTCGATTCTGATTGGCTGCTGGGTCTGGATTAAAAAATGACAATCCACAGACATAAGACCTATAGAGGTAGTTCCGGTCAGATAACCCAAATGTTCTACGTCCAACTTGTGAGAAAAAATGATTTTTATTCTGTCCTGTGTGGAGGTATTTTAGTTATTTAAAATCCATCAACAATCAGAGTAATGTTTGCTGCAAATTGTGCTGAAGACATGTTACTTCTAAAACTGGAAATACCAGCAACCTTTGAAGCAGTGCCATCAAACATGTTCAATCTCAGACTCAAATAAACAATAATTCTCCAGAAAAACCACAACGTTAAGACCTTCACAGCAGCAAGTCTAAACTACCAGAAGAATTTCAGATAATTTGCTTTTAGTTTCTAGATTATTCACAGGATGTTGAGAAAAAGGAAAAAAAAAGTTTGTTCTATAAAACTTGAAAATATCAGAATTTAGTCATAAAATTGTTTTTAAATTGAACTGATTGACACTGCAGTTTAGTGCTCTGTTTTTGTTGTTTTCTTTTGAAACTTAAACCTTTAAATCTTTGCTGTAATTATCAGTTTAGTTTGTAACATTTATGCCATCTTTTAGTTTTCCGGGGAATAAACCTGTTGCATCATGGTCCTTCAGTGCATCTGTTATGTTTAAAATATAATAGGAAACAAAGAGAGCTGATGCTTTAACCTATCGTGACGATCAGCACAAATATCCCTTTCCTGTGCCGCTACAGTCGAGGTTGGTGCCTACTCAGCCGTTACCATGACAACACGCTGCACCACGTATCACATATTCCGCTTTTTGCAAAAAGTGATTTAAATAAAAAAAATACGAAGAATAAAGTACTAAGAATGTCTTTTAATTTCTTTTTTCTTAAATGGATGTATTGATTTCATATGTAAGTGACCATGGTATCAGAGGGATAATACCCAACAAAGTCGGGATTATCTTAAATTAATGCACTTGGTGGAAGCAAACATCCTCCACTTTGCATTGGACGGTTCCGGCTTCACAGTCCTGATTATCATTGATTATTATTTCTGATAACCCACACTTTGTAGGGCATTATCCCTTATTTCACATTTTTTACTATTGCTTTATTTTGTACATTTATGGTTATTGCTGTATGATACGCAATATCATGCGTATACAAATGATACGCATTTGTTCTTACTGCAAAATATCACAAAATTGTGGTTATTGTGACTATATATATATATATATATATATATATATATATTGTTTTACATCATGCATTCATCCTTGTTAGCATATTTATTGTTATTATAATGTAATTAAATGTTTTATGAGTGTATTGGACGTTGCTATGATGATAAATCCCTAATGCAATATGTTGCACATTCATTCCCATTGTGATAAATTGCATATTTATCATTACTGAGACATATTGCAAATGTTATCTTTGTAATGCTTGTCACTACTAGGCTATTTGGTGTTTATTTTTTTATACATCAGGTTTATCACAAATGCAACATATTGTACAGTTATTGTCATTGTGATATATCACATATCTTTTATTGGAATATATTTCAAATGTTTGATTATTATATTCCACATCACTTTTACAATGTAATGTGCATTTATTCTTATATGCTGCATATATTTATTACTATTACAATATAGTGCACATTTATCAGTACTGCAGTATTCGTACATTTGTTGTCATTGTAATATTTCACGCATTTATCCTCATCGCATTGTTAAAACGATATTAACGAGAGTTAAGACTGATGTTAGCAAACCTAAATGAGTCATTTCTTCACCTTTGACCTTCAGGGTTGCACTTTGCACATGTGTATCTGTTTCAGTGCTGTTGAATGAATCTACTGTTCTGTTCCTTAACTTGAGCCAAACAGTTTTTCAAACGTTCCCTGGAATTAGACAAACGTGTGGACCAGGATCTCTAACCTTTCTCTGTCGACTTTTCCAGACTTCTTCTGTTGATCAGAACGACTGAAAATGTTTCTTCTATTGTCTCTGTGTTGTTTTGGTTTTTAAAATTTCAAGTCTGTAAAACACTCTTTGTGGTGAAGCTAATTCTACTGCGTGGCTTCTTTGTCGTTCAGGGAAGGACGAGGCCCCTAAACTGTCCCTTCCTAAAGGCCTCGGTGAGAATGTGGACCACAGCGCCTTGCTGAACCTCGGGAGTTCGGTCTCAGAAAGGGTGAACCGCTTTGACTCCAAAAAGGGCGGAGAAGGTGGAGGTTCATCTTTGGGTTTCTCCAAACTCCAAGAGACCAGGAGGATCTTTGAGCAGCGGACTCTGCAGGTGAGCTCCTCCTCTCCCGTGTGGAGGTTAGGGTTTTGGTGCGGAGGTCTCAGACTGGTCCCTCTGTGGTTTTCAGGAGAAGCAAGCTGCCACCAACCGCATCTTGCTGAAGAAGGAGCGCGCCTCCGGCTTCCAGGACAGCCGTCTGGATGTGGTGGCCCGTTTCAATGGCTCCACAGAAGCTCTGGATCGGTTAGAGGATCCGCCCACTTCTGCTCCGGCGCCCATCCCCTCTGCAGCTGCGGCGGCGTCCGGACCCGGCGACGCCGTCAGCCCCACTGTGAGCCAGCTGAGTGCCGTGTTTGAGAAGAGCGAACAGCAAAACAACCTCTACCTCTCCAAACGCCGCTCGGCCCCAGCACTGGCGCCGAAGCCCAAACTTCCAGTCAGAGCAGAAGGAGCAGAGAGGAAGGTGAGAGGAACGACTGCTTTCAAACGAGCATCGCCATGTTCATGTTTGAATGAACGTCTGTGTCTGTCTTGCAGACGAGGGCCCCCCCAAAAGGAAAAGAGTCCAAGGAGGAGACAGTCACAGGAGACAGGGGGTCGCTGGCAGAGGAAGCGCCAGAATCTGAAGCTTCTCAGAGGAGTCAACCTCAGCAGAAGGCACAGCCAGGAGAGCTCTCTTCCTCCTCAGTCACTGTCGTGTCCTCATCTTCATCATCTGAGCCTAAACTGGGCTCAGCGGCCCAGCAGGCTGCCGCAGACGAGAGCGCGTCAGAGGGAGCGGCGGCGCCGCCGGCAGGAGAGGAGGACGGCGAGAGCAGTGAGCCTGAAACGGGAGGCAGTTCGGTGCAGGCGGAGGTTCACGCTTCTCAGGAAAACGGGGAGAATTACCCTCCACCCTCCTCTACCTCATTAGATGAGAAACAAGCAGACTCTGAGTGGAAAGAGGAAGAAGAGGACGAGGAAGACGGCTCAAAAAAGGAGGATTATTCAGAGGGAGACCTGGTGGACGTCAGCGCGTACAGCGGGCTCGGGGAGGAAGACTCCGGGGGAAGCCAGCTGGACGAGGACGAGGAAGACGAAGAGGATGAGGAAGCATATCACCCGGAGAGCAGTTGCTCTGAAATGCCGGGCCTCCCTGAGGAAGAGGAGGCACCACCGCCCAATAGGAAGATCCGGTTCAGCACTGGACCAATCAAGGTAGGCGGGTCTTGTCTCCTGTTTAGATTAGCAAGAACACAAAGACTCGAGGAGTTTCCTTTCTGGGTGGGGTCATGTGTGGAGGAGAGCTTGTGGGAGAAGACCTCAGAGGTCAGCAGGGTTACATGTGGCTCGCTGCGAGTTCAGCTTGGAAAAAATGAGCACATTCCTCAAACAACTTAACCTGATTAATGGAAAGAGATTTCACTTACGGTAACTAGAGGCTGAAACACAACTAAATGTGGAACTGCAGTTTGAAAAGAAATGATTAAATAAAGTTTTATTTAAAGTTTTTTCATGTTCCTGCTAGATGTTCAGACCCTGGACTGTATGTGAGAACTGGACAGAGTGAGAGTGATGTCATCCATAGAAAAAGGCTTACAACGTTTGCTGGTTCATTGCGGGAGTTACGTTCCTGTGAGAGGTGAAGGAGAAGCTTCTGCTGTTCAGGCCATCAGCAGGGTTCTAGTGTGCGACCAGTTTGGTTGCACGTGGGACTAGATTCTTCAACAGCGCACTTGAAAAACAATCCATGGTCGCACCGGCACGCCCAGCCTTTCTGTGGGGGATCTGCGATCTGCGATCCTGAAAGTCTCATTCCTGTTTGTGTGCAGATGCAACACAGTTCAAATAAGAACGATTGTTTTTTTTTGTTATTAGTTTGCGTATCTAAATCGTTCCGTTTGGGTCCGTGCACGCGCACCTGAGCTTTAGCTTTAGCGTTTACATTCTTTTGTCTATCGTAACTTTCCAATTATTGTGATTCCAGCGGAGTCTGAAGCAGAGCAAACGAGCTTTACGCTGATATGCAGCACTGCAGTTGTGAAGTGTTCGTCTAATCCACCTTTATCAGCGGATTCTGCCGCGGAGAAAAGCAGCTTTGTGCCGCAGCACGCCACGTCAGTAATATGTTGCATATCGTTGTAAAGCCAGAAAGAAAAAACGCTTTTCTCCACGTCAGAATCCATTGTTTTACGGTGATCGTGTGACCGGTTGAAGATTTATGGCAAGTCAAAAAGCCAGTTATTCAGGTGTCAGTGCGACCTTACTGGTGTTAAAGGGTTAACTACGGTGGCCCTGAAGGTTAAATCACATAAACAAATCTATCAATGCCAAACATTATAAAGATCACAATGACATTAATAAGCAAAACATAAAATGAAAAACAAGTTTTACAAATCAAATCAAAATTCCACAAACCGTTTTTATTTTTTATTTGAATAAAGAAATACTCAGAAATGCAGTTTTAATCTTATAATGTTTACATTTGTTCTCTATCATGAGAAAACTGCTACAAGAACATATTAAAAACACAAAAATACAACATTTCATTGGTGTGGATCTTTAAGCACCAACTTTTTAATATAATTTATCATTACTGTGTTTTGAATAAAGGGCTTTATGTTTATTAGCTTGTTAGTTAATCATTTTCAAGTCTTAATGCCGATATTGACAGCAGTGTTGTCACATGTCAGAACCTGCGTTGGGGTTTTTGCCGCTGACTGTAACAGCGAAGCTCCAGTTGTGCTCGCTGATCCAGATCATGAAGACGTTTTATTCTAAATTTCAAATGTCTCGATTCAGTTTGAATGGGATGATGTTCCAGGAAGAAACTCCATCTCATCAGAGTGTAGTGGTTCTGTTCTTGCAGAAACTCTGGACGGGTTTCTCACCCAAAGAAGGAAGAGGACAGGAAGCGGTTTGTGCAAACATGGCGCTTCGTCTTCTGCTGAACAAAAGTGGAAGTAAAGAATGGCCTGTTATGAAATATTGACCATAAAGAAATAAAAACTAAAGATGTTTGCATGAAGGAAAGGAAAGGACCCAACCACTGCAGTGATGGTTTGAGTGATTCTATCGGGAACAAAGGAACTAGAGTTTAGGATGAGAGAACAGGGTTTTTTAGTGGTCCTAATGAGACCCTGTAGGATAATTTGTTAATTATTGCTTTTTTTCTTTAAAAGCTGTTGATGCTGAAGCTCAGACTCTCAGCATGTGATGATGAAACCCTCTAAACCTTCAGCTCTGGTTGCTCGGCTGCAGCTGGTGGAGAACCTGCGCGTTAAAACGCATCCTGACATGCGATGACTCGCCTTCTCAGAGATCCCCACAGAGGACGGCAGCAGTCTGGCTTTGAACTGGTGTCACGTCCGCTCTCATGAAGAAGTCTGGAGACGTGGTCTGACCCTGTTTGCAAAGCAGAGCTGGAATGCAGCTGTTCAAACATCCATTCATGGGAAAGACCATCCACTTCTGGGTCGTTTTTAGAAGATCTAGCAGGAAAAAAAAACTTATTTCCACAATTTATTCCAAAAGTTTTTAAATTCTTTTCATTTCATAGCGATTTAAGATCTCCTTGAATCCAAAGTTTGTCTTAGTTTGAGGTTGGACTGCAGACTTTGACATTAAACCACCTTAAGCCACCTTAAAACACCACCTGAAGAATCTTAAAGCGCCTTGGACTAACATAAATCATCCTAAACTACAAGAGCCTTGAACCACCTTTGACCTCCACGTTAAACCACCATCCTACAGCACCTCCATGAGTTGTAGTCTGAGGCTTGGGACTGAGAGTCCCTGTTTGTTGTTGTGCTGTGTTGGTCCGGCCCTGAAACCAGGTCCAGCCTTTGCTCCTGCCCTTTCTCGTTGTTCCTCCTGCTGTTCTGCAGAACAATGCATCCCTGCTCCTCCTGTTCCGTCTGCGATGCAGCTAGAAAACCTCCAGGTTCTGTGGACTGATTCTTCTCCTGCTGTGTTTTGGAGGCTCTGATGGTGAATGTTGTTCTGGATCATATCTGGACCTTTACCTGCACAGACGTCTCTGTTTCGTGAACTCGGCTCGTTTCTGTAATTTGCTCCCAGTTCCAGTTTTGAGCTTTGGGTCAGTGCTGGTTTCCTGCTGCATGCAGCCATGCGACTGCAGTGTTCTGCTGCTTCTGCTGGCTCTGTTCCTCCTGACAGAACAGTGGAAGCAGGTTTTCAGTCTCTCAGATGAGCTTTTGTTCTCTTCTGCATTATAGTATTAAAAAAGTGTAGCATTGCTGCAAGTATTTCCTCTACAACCAAGAGTCACTTTATTTATCTAGAGCAAGACTATCAGCCAGTGCAACCAAATGTTTGTGGAAGTTTCAGAGTGAACTGCTCTCACGGTTTCTCCCAGGTTTGGGTTGCAGAGCAGCAGCAGAGATGAAGTACCTGCTGGTTCCAAGAAGGCAAAATCCCTTAGACTTCTATAGAGAAATAAACAGCTGTTACTCAGTCATTCTGTTGGTCAGAATAAACATTCCTGTTTGTTGGTGCGTCTGAAGCTCTGATGGAAAAGATGCAAGAAAATGTCTGTTCTCCTCTTTGAAGAGATCTCGTCTGTAACAAAAGCATCCAGACTTTTGAACACAATTGTTTTTGGCATTTAGGCACGGTGGTGGAGGGTTGATGGTGTGGGCTTCCTTTTCTCTTTGCGAGGACCGTGAACTCCTGTTTCCATCTGCCAGTGTGGCAGCTGGAGTCAAAGCAGCAGAAACAGAAATGGATTCCAGGAATCCAGACCTCAGTCTGAGCATGAAAATAAAAGAGGAATTCATCCACGTCGTCTGCTTTTATGAAGAGCGTTTGTTTTTTCTCTGTTGCTCGGTGGAACATCCTGTGTTCTTCATTGCAGCTTTGACTGATGGGATTTGGAGCCAAATGGTTTATGATGTTGAGTTGCATGAAGCCTCACAGGTCAAAGCTCTGACGTTTGCAGAATTAGTGGGACTCAAACGGATAGAAAAACTCAAACGCGTTCATGGCCCTGGGGTGTCATGATGAGGGCTGTGCTGCAGCGGCTGAACCGTGCAGCAAACAGTTCAGATGGAAAGACAGCCGGTGATTCAGGTGGCGGTTTGTAGCTACAAGGAACCATCACTGTCTGAACATGTCGAGTGTTGCAACTTCCAAACTGGTTGGAAACTGTTGCCATGATGTCACTGTGTGGGTTCAGAGCGGGTCTGCGGCCCGGCGGACAAAGATACACACTCGCCTGGTCTCCAGAAGAGCTGGAGGGTTTTGCTGTTGAGTTAGAATCGATCTATCAGACAGAAAAGCAGCAGAATCTGCGTTGAATTCCTGCGCTGGAGCTGCTCACAGGACGGCCTCTGTGAAAGCAGCTGGAATGTGGTGGGGTGTGTTTGTTTTCACTGAGAACGCGTGCCTGTGCAGGAACACGCTGAGGAAAGCAGGTTGATGGGAATCAGAATGAAACTTTGTCTGAATGAAGAACCTCTTGATGGAAGGATCATTGCAAAAAAAAAAAAAAAAGGAAACCATCTGACAGAGGGGGCGCCTTTAGTTTACAAAAAAAGTGGAAATCTTTGCAGTTCAGAGGAGGGTTTGTTCTGTCCAGGAACATAAAAACTGGTCAGACTTAAAGACCTCAAAGCAAACTGCAGCTAGCGCCTGTTGAGATTAGCCATCAGATCCGTTTTAAAGCTCTCTGGGTTTAGATTATAATCCAGAGAGGTGGCAGAGACAGAAGATTTCAGAAGATGACTCACGCACCCGTCAGGTCCAAATACCCTCCTTTCTTTGGTGACACTTTCTCTGTTCTTTGCATGCCAAGCAAAGCCAGAGCCTTAAAGGATAACCAAAAGACCCCCATGAACTGATACACTCGATCTTAAAACGGCTGCAGTGTCCTTGGGGGGTGGGGGGTGGGCAGACGAGCTGAAGATTAAGGAATCGGGTTTGTTGAAAAAGATGTTCTAGTTTCAAAGCATCCGTCTGCTGATCTTCAGACTTCTGTCAGGTTGTGTTGACTCGACTCGGTTTCATTTACAAGTTCAAACTTGTATTAAATGTTGATTTTGTTTTTTTCTAAATGTTCAACCAAAACCAGTTTGGTTTAGTTATGAAAGAATATATGAAGTGAACAAAAGTGGAAATATTATTATAAAAGGTCTTCAATTATTACATTAAAAATAAGTTTTTATCCTAAAAAATACAAGAAAATGCTTTAAATTTGAGAACTGATATTGTTTTACACATAAAGATCAAATCAACAACATTTTAATTTTTTTTTTTTTTTTAAAGCTAAAGTGATGAGACAGAGTGATTTTGAGCTAATCAGTCATGTAAGAAAACACTGAACAACATGCTGGGAAAGATGTTTAGCTGTGTTCTCAAGAACACCCTCTGGCAGACAGACGGTCCATAAACCGCTGCAAAACTGAGAAAAATGCAAAAAAGCTTGTTTAGCCAGCATGAAGGATCTCAGAGGAAGACAGATGGAGATCCTGGCTTTTTCCATCAGTAACCGTACTTTAATCCGAACCTTAGATCTCTGGGCTGCAGCAGGTACAAACACAATTTTCAAGGGGAGTCATTCCAAACTGATTTTCTTCTGAAGCTTCTCAGGAACTTTGCTGCTGAATGTCAGATTCTGCTTTTGTCTTCTGCACTTTACTGTTGTTTAGCATTTTAGTGTTTTCCTAAATCAAGCGGAGTTTGAAAGTCTCCTGTCAGACTTACGTGATTTAGAGAAAATTTGTCTTAGGATTTACCCAAAGAGGTTCAAATTACAGCAAGAACTCGATGAAACTTTATAAACGTCACGAGGAGATTCCTGCAAATCCTATTTAGACGCTTTGGAAGTTTCTTAAAATTAGGACTGGGTTTAAAAAATGATTTTATTGATTTGAATTGACAAAATGTGAAATGAATTCATTAATTTCTTTCAATTATATTTCTTGTTTTTATGTGGAAAACAAAAAACTGCTGGTTTTCTTATAAGAATTATCTGTTTTATTCACACAAATTTCATTTCTAAGTATATAGTAGAGAAAAAATGTGTTTCTAAAGAATCAGTCAATGATTGAAGCTGTGGCCTTGTGAATGTGAAGCTACTGGAACAAGAAATTTGTAGAAAAATCTTCCTTAAGTGAGATTCAGCTTTAGAATGTACAGTGGGCTTTCCCTTTTTATTTTTAGAGAAACTGCATCCTTTAGCATTTAGCCTTGCACCTCAAAACCCTCTTAGACTTGTTCCAGACAAAAATGAAACATGTAAATGTTTCAAAAGGCCAAATGCAGCGTCTATTTATCCCTTCTGACTTAGAAATCTGGACAAAAAAAACCCAGAACATATTTTTTACTTGACTTTAAGTGTTTAGGCTAAGCTAACAGTCATGCACGCTAGCTAGCTGCTAAGCTAACGTTGTGTAAATAAAGGGACTTTCTCAGTTTTTGAATATTTTCTAACAGATTTCTTTCATTCTTCTTCCAGAACTGACGTGTACACACATAACTCATTTTTATGAGAATGAGATGATTGCAAAACTTCAGATTTCTCCCTTTATACATCATATTTCTGTTTAATTCTATCATTCTGTGTACACCATTAACAAAAAGTAGTTTATTTAAGTGCACTACAAGTTTATGTAGTCTATTCTAAAATTGAGGAAGTATTCTTAAAGTTTATTTTTTATTTGAAATATTCTAATTTAGTCTGAAGAATTTATTGTACTTCCTACGCTACAAGTACAAGCTCTATAGAATACTTGTTATACTTGTACTCAAGTATACTAAATAAAAAGAACTTAAACTTTAATACTTTTGCTAATTTTATCTTTAAAGCAAAGACATGACGTGGTTATAATGCAGTCAGGAAAGGGAACTTCCACATTAGACGTTTCTGAGTTTAGTTTTGCGCGGCTGACCGGGTTCACGCTCTACACAGTGATGAAGTTGAATCTGTGCAGACGACAGCAGTCCACTGTGGGAGGTCTGCACCTGCAGGAAGCCCTCTGGTTGTGTAGCCGGGGTTTCCTTCATCAGGCAGAACTCTCTGTCACAGCAAAGAGCCACGAATGTGATTTTCACGTGAAACATTAATTATTTAAAAGAAGCCGTTAAAGCAGCTGAAATGACTGCAGGCAGTTTAGTTTGACGAAATGGGACAAAAAAGTCCCACAAAATCGTCAGATAGAAGAAAGCCAGGGAGCTGAAGAGAACCCAGGTCTGAATAATCCGGATGTCAGAACTGTAGTTTGTTTAAAATCCAAAACCGTTTCCCAAAACCAAACACTTCAATATGTTTTCAGGCCAAGAACATGCACTTGTGTTAAATGTGTTTAAAGCAAACTCTTTAGAAGGTGAAGAACAGATGAACAGATGGCTTTTCAAATATGATGTTGCATGGAGGCTCAAGCTGAAACGGCTGCATGAACTTCCTTCCTCCTACTGTGGTTTTGCTGCATTATATAAAGAGAACCAACTTATCTGCATACAATGAAATCTTAGTCACCTGATAAGGAACGTTGTTTAAACTGCATCATCTTCTTCTCCTTCAGGTGGATTTTTAAATGACTCCTGTAACATAATGTTCTCATTGACCCTTTCAAGTCCTAGTGTGGTTCATTCCTGCTTTAAAATATCTGTAAGGAGCATCTGCAGGTTCCTTTTCTAGACAAACGAACCGTTCTGATCACAAAGCCGAGATAGTAGAATCTTCTAACACAGAGGTGCCAATACTTTGATCATGATCGACCGGTCGATTGCAAAGGAAGTGTGGGTAAATCATGGGCCATCCATAATAAATAAGCAGTCAGCCAATCGTTATCTTTGCTGTGAAGTACATCACTTGGTGGACATGCAGAACGACCAATTGAGAATCCTCTAATACATACGTTAGAACTCATGCATGTTCAGCTACACTGAGTATTGTTGCTGACCATTTTCCATCCTTTTATGACCATAGTATATCATCTTCTGATGCTACTTCTAGCAGGATAAGGCGCCATGTCACGAAGTTGGAATCATCTCAGACTGAGTTTTCTGGACTCAAATGACCTCCACAGTCCTCCAGATCTCAACCCAATAGAGCACCTTTGAGATATGGTGGAACGGGAATTGGCATCATGGATGTGCAGCCGACAAATCTGCTGCAACTGTGTGATGCTGTCATGTCAATATGGACGAAACCCTGAGGAATGTTTCCAGGACCTTATTGAATCTATGCCACCAAAGGGCAGTTCTGAAGGCAAAAGGGGTCCAACGCGGTACTAGCAAGGTGAACCTATTGACTGTATAAGAAGAACTGGACAGAGTGACTGTGATGTCACAGATATGCCAGACGACAGTGATTGGTCAAAGTTGATCTGAGTCAACATTTCTATGGCAACTACTGTTGCCAGTCAGGAGTGAGCTTATTTAAAGTCAACACCCCTGCCACGGAAAGCGGCTTGGGAGAATCTGCCAATCAAATGTTTAAGGTGGGGACAGCCTGCATCACACTTTTACGGAGTCATCTGATTGGTCAGTTCATAATTTGATAAATTGTGATAAAGAAAACGCTCCTGTTCCAAACGTTCCTGTTTTTTTTTTTTTTTCAGGTGTGGGGGGGTGTTGCTCAGTCCAGTTCTCATATACTGTCGGTGGGTGTACCTGATAAAGTGGCCGGTGAGAGTATATACTGTAAATAGTTATGGTCCTTGTGAACAGATGAATCAGCCAGCTGTAACTGCTGTGCTGGTGTAACCAGGTCTCAGTGCCTCTGTCTTAGACGCTTGCATGTTAGCGGTGTCTGCCGCTGGTGATTGAAGCTGCACAGCTTTGGTTACTCAACAGGAAGGAAACGTGACGACAGGAAACCGTGTGTTTTTTTGTGTACGCAATTCAGACCACACTGGGGAATGCAACGAGGTTGCAGCGCTGCCCCCCTCCACGCCGTCCCAAAAGGCGCCTTCGGCTTCACGCATGCACACACTCGTGCACACACTCGTGCACGAGTGTTTAAATGTCTGTTTTGAGTGTGTGGATTAGCATATGCACCAGACAGGGACTGAGGGAGAGCAAGTCAGCGCCAAACTCCCACTGTGCCTGCCCTGAGGTTGCCATGGAAACGGAGCCATGTGATCATTTCAAATGATCACCGGGGAGACAGATGCTGCTGACCTTTTCCAGGCGGGGGAGGGGCGGTGTGGTGCAGAGACTACAGTACACACGCTCACACATTTCACAAACGTTCAAATGTGTGCTTTTATTTTGGAAGCATGGATAACAGAGTTCAGCAGCGATCCTCCAGCTCTGGTCAGGGACGCTGCTCCAGAGGACTGTCTCCGTGCAGGCGATGGCTTGTTTTGGTCATTAGCGGCTAATCCGCTGACCCTGTCTGACCTTTGACTTTTGCCCTGTGTACAGGTTTTCACCACCTACTCCAACGAGGACTACGACCGACGCAATGATGACGTGGACCCCATGGCGGCGTCGGCGGAGTACGAACTGGAGAAGCGTGTGGAGAAGCTGGAGCTGTTCCCCGTGGAGCTGGAGAAAGGTTTGCTGGCTTCACCTCTCTGATGCATGAACACACACACACACACACAAACGCCCACAGACACACACAGGCCGCTGCGGGCCACGCACTGTCTGCTCACAAGTCTTATCATCCCCTTATGAGATTAAATTCAGCGCAGATTAGCCTAATTAGCAGCTTGGGTATCTGGAGGTGAGGGATTTGAACCAACAACCCTGCGTGTAAACAGTAGAGGCAGAGAACTGAGCTGGCAGAGGTGGCACACTGATGAGGATGACCGACTCTGTTTTTTGGCGTCCCGCAGACAGCGACGGCCTGGGCATCAGCATCATCGGCATGGGGGCGGGGGCCGACATGGGCCTGGAAAAACTGGGCATCTTTGTGAAGACCGTCACCGAGGGCGGAGCTGCACACCGAGACGGCAGGTACAGCTCCCGTCCTCAAACGTGTTCAGACAAGCCCGCCGTCAGGTGACTCACCTGGAAAGGTTGGATGGGAAACCGGCGGCTCAGACCTTCATCCCGGAGCTGCTGTGATTCTCAGCTTCAGTGAAGCCTTCAGAAGCTTCAGATAAGACACTCTGGTTCTTATCACGTTTAAAAACACCCCCTCAGATAAAAACCACACTCAGCATGTTACTGTCCGCCTGCTGCAGCCACATGCTCTGATTTCAGATCTCAACAAATCTTGTTCGTGCATTCTTTAGATACTCAATCTTTTTGATAGAACGGCTGCAGAACCAGATTCTGGTGAATTCTTGGCAGAACTTTGCTGTCAGACAGACGTCCTCAACTACAGTCATAAAATATAAGCACTATGTTTGTTTTATTGAATTTTAACAAGGTTTTTTTTAATAAAAGCACAAACCAGACTTTTAAATCGAGACAGAAGCAGCAGGTTTGTGTTTGGATCAGAGGTTCTGATGGTTCTGTCAGCACCGGGTCAGCCCTCTGTGTCTTTTGCAGGATCCAGGTGAATGATCTGATCGTGGAGGTTGACGGGACCAGCCTGGTTGGCGTCACTCAGAGCTTCGCCGCTTCTGTCCTGCGTAACACCTCGGGGACGGTCAAGTGGGTCTGCCTTTTGCTCGTGGTTTTCCTGCATCCGTGACTGGAAGTCATTTGTCTGCGTCTGTCCGCAGGTTCGTGATCGGCAGGGAAAAGCCCGGGGAGCAGAGCGAGGTTGCGCAGCTCATCCAGCAGACTCTGGAGCAGGAGCGATGGCAGAGGGAGATGATGGAGCAGAGATACAAACAGTACACAGACGAAGATGAGGAGGTACAAACCTCTGCTCTTCGTCCTCCAAGAGAAGGAGGCGTGGCTTCAGGGGCTTTTGTTCGCCTGGGGAAATCTGAACTGTCAGTTTAGTGTGTGTGTGTGTGTGTGTGTGTGTGTGTGTGTGTGTGTGTGTGTGTGTGTATACACAAAATGTCGGGTTCCGCCTTCTTTCTGCATCAGTCTAACATCTCCCCCTTGTGGTTAAAGTTGGGAGCTCATTTTCAGTCATTATTAGCATTAAACATTTAAGATTTTCAATCACATTAAATAGGTAAACCCACTAGTAAAACTTTTTTTATTGTTGTTCATTTTTAAAATGTATTTTAAGTGTTATTTATTCTTTATCTGCTGTTTTTAATGCATTTATGGAAGCAAGGTAATTTCCCCAAAGTTGCATCGATAAAGTTTGTTCTATTCTATCATATTCTGTTATATCATATTCTATTCTAGTTTATTCTATGATATCCTATTCTTTTCTAATCTATTCTATTATATCCCATTTTACTCTATTTTATTCTGTTCTATTTTATTCTTTTGTATTCTATCCTATTCTACTGTAGCCTATCCTGTCCTATTCTATAAAATTCTATTCTATTGTGTGCTTTTCTGTCCTGTTCTATTCCATTCTTTTCTATCTTATTCTATCCTATTCTACTCTGTTTTATTTTGCGCTATTTTATCCTATCTTTTTCTATTCTTGACAAAACTTTAAAAATCCACCGTACTGGTCAATGTTTCTCATTGACAATAATGATAAAAGGGACATTGAGAAATATTCTGAGAAGTGACTAATAAGGATGGTTGGTATTCGATTCTATTGGCTTATTATTTACAACAGTGGCACAACAAACACGGACAGCGACTTGTAAAAAGAAAAAGACGATCGCACATTTTTGAACATTTAGATCTACAATTCTAGAATCCAGTCTCCTGGAAATTTCCCAGAAGTCTCTGCGAAAAACTGTTGTGTATCAATGCTTACTAAATCAGCCAAAATAGACCACAATGCATTGCAACAACAATCATCTATGTTTTCATCGTTAGAACACAGTGGATTCATAAACAGCCGTTGTAAAATGTTGTTTACTTCCACAAATGGGTGACATCATTATTTTAAAAAAAGTAGTGAGCATGTGTTCAATTTCAGTTCATTTTAGTATAGTCCTGCACTATAGATTCTTAACTATCTATATATCTATAGTCCTGCACTATAGATTCCTTTGGGAGTTAGTCCAGGTGTCTGTGAGCTGAAGCTCCGGAGCCACATGTGACCCTTTGACCCTCCGTTCTTGCTCTCTGGTTAAGAGCCAGAATGCCTTGTTAGGAGGTGCAAACCAGCAAGTGACTTGATACATTAAACATTTCAGGCAGAAATGCACCACAAATGGTGCAATAAACATGTTTTTAACTCACTGGTGACATCACATTGGCTTCAACTACATTTACTTCACTGAAATGACCTTATGTGACACAGGAGGTCTTTAATTTTGAAAGCGTCATATTTTTCTTAAGGGTGAAGTCAGACTTTGTGGCTCCAACTGGGTTGTTGTCAGTAAGAGATGAATCCAAATGGCTCTTTAAGTGTTGAAAGTTGCAGACCATTGAATTAGGGAGGGAATTCAGAAACGCCCCTGATGTTGTTTTAGATTTGTTTAATCGGATTGACAGCATTTTATTTTACTAAATAAAAAAGGTTCCCTGGCTGGGGGATTTGAAACAGTGTCACCAATGGGGGACCTTTCTGTGTGGAGTTTGCATGTTCTCTCCGTGCATGCGTGGGTTTTCTCCGGGGACTCCGGCTTCCTCCCACCATCCAAAAACATGCTTCATAGGTTAATTGGTCAGTCTAAATTGTCCATAGGTGTGGATGTGAGTGTGTGTGTGGCTGTGGCCTCTGCGACAGACTGGCGAACAGTCCAGGGGTGTCCCCTGCCTTCGCCCATGAGTAGCCGTGTTAGGCTCCGGCAGCCCTGTGACCCAGAAAGGGATAAAGCGGTTCAGAAATGAATAAATAAAAAACATCAGATTTGGTGACATCACAGACTGTCCTGCATTGAAGTCCACTGAGAACAGAACGAGGAGGTTAGCTTTTGCTAAGCCTGCGTTTGTCTATGGGACCTCACAGACGGGTGAATACGCCACAGACGAGGATGAGGAAGTGAGTCCAATGTTCCCGAACTCCATCGAGGTGTTCGACCTGGCGGAGCATCAGGACTCTCTGTCTCCAGTGGAGCTGGACCCTGAAAAACTGGCCCACAAATATAAGGAGGTTTGTCTTGTGGTTGCACCTCCATCTGGATCCATGTTTTGAGCGCCTGTGAGCTGATCCGGGTTTTCCTTGTCTTGTTTTTGCAGCTGCAGATCAAACACGCCGTCACTCAGGCGGAGGTGCAGCTGCTGAAGAGGAAGGTGAGCGCCACCCGCTCAAACAGACGCAGCAGAGATGGAAATCCCTGCTACCTCCAGATCCGCTATAACTCACTTTTCTCTTCTGTGGTTCTGTGCTGGCTCCGCCTCCATCAAACCGCCTCCCTCTTCCCACACCGACTCCCGTTGCCTCCAGCTAGCTCACGCGGAGCAGGATAAGTTGCGTTGGCGGATGGAGCGCGCTCAGCTGGAGCAGAACATCCGAGACAGCAAAGAGAGGATGGAGAAGCTGGAGAGCTACTGGATGGAGGCCCAGTCGCTGTGTAAGGTAAGACCTCAGGGAGCCAAGAGCCTGGAGGGTTTTATCACCAGAGAACAGCCGTCAGGACAGGCTGGTTTGTGTTTCCAGGCCGTGGACGAGCACCTGAAAGAGACGCAGGCTCAGTACCAAACCCTGGAGAGGAAATACAGCAAAGCCAAGAGAATGATCAAGGAGTACCAGCAGAAGTAAGGACTGCAGATCAGCCAGAAACCTGAGGAGCTCCACCAAACATTAACGCTAACCTTTCTGACCTTTAGAGAGGCGGAGCATCTGCAGAAGGAGGCGGCTCAGCGCCAGGCCCAGGAGGAGAGTGAGGCCTCACACAAAGAAGAGACGGACAACCTGCAAGAGAAGGTGGGTGACATCCTCCATCTCCCGATGGAGGAAGGAACCTCCATCTGAAGCCCTCAGAAGTTACTGTAACATCACAGTTCATCGTCATGACGACCGATGGAACTTTGGATCTAGAAGGGTCTGAGGTTCTTCACACGCAGGGAGATCATGGATGGGGATTAAAGGAAAGAGGATGAAGCTGCTGAGATCACACACCATGTTCCAAAAAAAGAGATTATTTTGGATTATAGTCTGGTGTTTTTATAATAATCTATGAAACATTTCCATCGCAAGTCTTGTTCAGTCACGTCAGGGGAAAAAGTAGAAGGTGGACATCTACATTAAAGGGTTCCAGTGATTGGTCAATGACACGAAGAGCTCCATACCATTGGTTTAATGCATAAAGGGCTTTATTTGATTGTTACTTCAAACTACAAAGAGATAGTCTAGCATGTGTGTAACTGGAGACCCCTTACTCCCACTTATGCCTACTTTTGCTGTGTGCATACCACACTGATACCGTCATGACTTGGGGTGTATCCCTCCTTCACTCAACAGTAGGTAAGATAGGCTCCAGCAACTTTGTGATCCTGAGAGGGATTCAGCAGGGTCAGAGGATGAATGGAGGATGATGATATATCTGTGTCTCCACAGATATCTGACTTGGAGACCAAAGTGGATGCCTTGAAACCCCCCCAACCGTCCTAGACTGCTGCTGTTTCCGGTCAGAAACTGGACGAGGAGGAGGAGGAGTTTGGCCTTCGTTTCAACCAGAGCTGTATTCATATTCAGTCATTAGCTCACCTCTGCAGCAGGAGAAGAAACTGAGGACAGGGATGTGACGGACAGTTCTGTGCTCCTTTTGTCCTGCTCGGGTCTTTCTCCTGTGTCTTCCTGCTGGTCAGTGCAGAACCCACAGCTGACTCTGTTCTCCATTAGCGGACGGTCCATTTGCTTTTCTCATCGGCCGTTTCGGACCAGGTTCTGTTTGTCACCTTTTTCCCGAAAAGCGCTTTTATTACCCAGGCTCGTCACAAAGTGCTTTACGGAGCGACAGGGTGGAGCGACGCTGAAGCTGAGGGGGCGTGGTTGGAGACGCTGACCCTCCTTTCTTTTCCTGGGATGTTTGGAACAAAAGCGGATTCTGTGATTTTTGTTTTTTTTTTTTAAACAAGTGCTAGCTGGCTCAAAGGAGGTGGCGATTGGGTCGGAATCTCCTGAAAAATGTGGAAAAAACAAACTTCTGATCCGAAACCGGAGGTGCAGAGAACTCTCAGACATTCTTTCAGATGTGAACCGTGTTGTAAATACCTTCCACATGTATTCCAGGTGGTTCAAACCCCGTGTGGCTCACGACCTCATTTGGAGAGATGGTTCAGCCCTGGTTTCCCTCAGTGCCAGTCACACCGGCTCCAGGTTCTACTGTTTTTGTCAGATTCCTGAGCCGGTGGCGGGACACTTGAAAGTATCAAACGCTGATTCCAAACCCCTGCAGTCAAACTCCCTAAAATCAGAACTTACTTTGATTTAAAGGTTTGTTTGGAGGTAATCTGTGGGTTAATCCCACAAACAGATGGTTAATCTTTGCCTTCTCATCTCAAACGGTTAACGTATGCATGAGCATGTCCCAAAAGCTGCAGAAACAGTGTTAAAAGGTTTTACAAATTTTATGCCGAGAATAATTCTAAAACCTGCTCTGCAACGATATCTTCGGCTTCATATAATCTGCAGCAAAGGTCCATGCCATTAATCTGGAGACATAAACCTGGATTAGGACCACAAAGAAGTAAAAAAAAAATCATCTGAAAAATTAGAACCTTTTTATGCAACAAAAAATGCAATTTGTCGACTACTACTGAAGAACAAAATTCCACCAAATGTACAGAAAGTTTACTTTATTGTTTAATTTAAAACCAATTTAATTTTAGATTAGAAATTTGCTTTAAAGTTGTGTAAATCTGCATGTTAATCCAAAAAGGGGATTTTTTATGCCATGTCCCTGAGATCATACGGTTATTCTCTCAATACCCAAATCAAATCAAGTTTGCGGTTCTTCTCATCAAACCTATAGGGTCTTTTCCAGCACTTTCCGAACCATTTGACCCAACTCTCTCCTGCACCAATCAGTGTGCAGAAGATTAGGTAAAAGCACGATGATGGGAAAACACGGAACTCAATTTTTAGGAACCCATGTTCACAGTTCCAACCGTTCTTTTGTCGGTGGTCCCTCCATTGGTGGAAAAGCACCAAATAACCATTCCGTGAGCTTAAGACACCTCCTCTTACCTGTTAGGAGGAAATTCCAAGGTCCCCCAACATCTCCACGCCTGCCTGATCCCTCCTATTGTGGGCAACTCCAGAAAAAAAAGTACACCCGAGGAGCTGGTTTCTCTAAAGCTCCAGCAAAGGCCGCATTCCATCAACCCCAGAATTTGTTTTTGAAGCATTTGAAGCATATGAAGCTTCTGAAGCTTTCAAAGGTTCAGGACTTCAAGACTATAAAAACTCTTTTGAGATAAAAACATACGTGACCTCTGGAAAAAGTCTTTAGGATAAATTTTAGAGAAGGTCTCGTTGGTGTCCTTAGATCTGAAAAACACTTTCAGGTTAACCAAAAGTAGAAACTTTCTTTGAACCACGCAAACATTTATTTAAATTATATAGTTTTTTAATTAAAATTATGATTTTAAAATAAACAATCATGTATTAAAATTAGGAACTTCAAATCCCAAATTACTAAACATTTTAAGGCCAAAACCTAAAAAAACTCTACTCTCCCCTAGGCTAGCAAGTGCCGACATTTTGCAAAATTTCTTAGCTGCTAAAGCAGTAAAAACATTTGCATATTTTGTCACCTGTAGACCTTTTTTTAAAGATAAAAAGTAAATGTGACACCCATACGCACAAGACATTTCAGCTCTGTACATTTTATTCTTGTTTTCCTAGCTTATTTACTTTGTACAGCGCAGCAGGAGCTAGCAATGCTAGCATTAGCATCTTTCAAAATAAGGCGGCTGCTGCTGTCTTCATCAGTATGCTGTCTGTTCCTGCTAGCGTCTGTGCTAATGAGATAGCTAAGCCTTCTGTTGGTGCTGCACTTTGTGGGGAAAAGCTGCAGCGTTCTGGAAAAGTGTTAGCATGTAAAGACACTCTGCATTTCTGGCGTGACGTGTACGTGTCAGTATTATGGCTTCCAGACACCAATTGGGTCAAACAGGAGCGAGTCAGCCGGTTTCCCGCCTCATCCACAGGAATAGTTTGCTCCAAATGTCAGTTGTTTTTCACTAAATGCAATAAGTTTCCGCAAAGGTTTTTTGCGTGGAAAACATGCTAGTTTTTCAAATTCCAGAAGAGACTCATAGTTTTTGCATGTGTCTCAGTTCCTGCAGGTTAAAGGATCCATGTGTTATTTATGGCAGAATGGTGCTCAGAAACATGGATGGACAGCCACGGCTTGCTGGCAAGCTCTCATTTGGTCATGTTTCTAGAAAAAACAAAACTCAAATTAGTCTGTTTTTGTTTTAAACCGGCACTAAAAGAATATTTAGTTTGTTCATTTTCTGGAAAAACATGTTTTAATTGTAAATATAAATTGTAAACCCAACTCATTTTCAATAATCCAGCCTTTGTTGTGTAAAACAGTTCTAGAAAAGTTGCACTTACTGACTTTACTGTGTATTTGAGCTGATCTGGAGGAAATGTTGTTTTGTGTATTTTCTCACGAACAAGAATGTTACTCTTTGTTTTTTTTAAACCTGTTTGATTGACAAGGAGAAATGCCATATTAGATTTATTTCCTGTAAAACGAATGAATTTTTAACAGTGTTTTGTCCCTAAAAGTTTCTGTATGTTGACAGAAATGCTCCTAAAGTTATTCTTTCTTTCTGTATGGAATGTAAATGAGCCATTAGCAGCTCTCCGAGTGTTCATTTTCATGTGGAAATAATGAGAACGCGCCAACACTCATCGTTTCACCAAATTGAACTCTGGTCCCTCAGCAGGTGATCGGTTTGCCTTCTTCTTAGTTAACATGCTGCTTCTGCCTCTACAAAGCCTTCTGTGTGTTCAGAGCTGCCCGTCTGCCCACCCCTCATGTCTGCAGTACAACAATAAAACCAGGCTGTGGCCAGCGTCTGTTTGATTCGCACGTCATTAAAGCCCCAGACTGTGGGACTTGAGGAATTAAAGAGCCACTCCGACCCTCTGAGCTTTTTGAAAAATAATCATGCCAGTTCGAGCCAAAAACCTGTGTCATTTTCTACCACATCGTTACTGCAGAACGGCAGGAAATCATTTGAAAGTCACGTTTGAGTTGTGGCATGGAGCAAGCCCGCCCCCATTTCCCATCATCTGTGTACACTCTCCCGCTAGCTTACAGCTCCTCACATCCCCAACTTAACATTAACAGTGCAACAAAAATGGTGCACAATATGGGAGCTATCCAGCTGTACAGTTTGGGTCCAGATTCCAGCTCAGACGAGGAAAACAAAGACGTACATGAATCCACCGTGTATCCGGAAGTATTCACAGCGCCTCACCTCTTCCACATTTTTTTGTCACAGCTTTATTTCAAAATGGATTAGATCAGTTTTCTTCCTGCTGCAGAAAAAAAGCCCCATCCCTTTAGCATGATGCTGCCACCACCATGCTTCACTGTAAGGTTGGTATTAGCCTGGTGATGAGCGGCGCCTGGTTTTCTCCATGCATAACGCCTGCCATTCACTCCAAAAAATTCCTTCTTGGTCTGGTGAGACCACAGAACTTGGTTTCTCATGGTCTGAGAGTCATTCAGGTGCCTTTTGGCAAACTCCAGACGGGCTTCCATGTGCTTTTAGTAAGAAGCTTCCATCTGACCACTCTACCATACTGGCCTGATTGGTGTAGAGATGGTTGTCCTTCTGGAAGGTTCTCCTCTTTCCACAGAGGAACACTAGAGCTCTGACAGAGGGACCATTGGGTTATTGCTCACCTCCCTGATCAGGACCCTTCTCCCCCGATCACTCATCTTATATGGCCGGCCAGATGTAGGAAGAGTCCTGATGGTTCCAAACTTCATCCACTGATAGATGATGAAGTCTGCTGTGCTCATTGGAACCGTCAAAGCAGCAGAAATGTTTCTGGGTCCTTCTCCAGCCTTGTGCCTCAACACAACCCTGTCTCGGAGGTCTACAGACAATTCCTTTTCTGTCATGCTTGGTTTGTGCTCTGACATGCACTGTCAACCCTGGACCTCATGTAGACCTTTCAGAATCCTGTCCAATCGACTGGATTGACCACAGGTTGGCTTCAATGAAGCAGCTGAAACATCTCAAGGCTAATCAGTGGAAATCTAAGAACCCTCAGCTCACTTTAGACTTCACAGCAAAGGCTGTGAATACTTACCGGTATGTACATATCATTTTTCAGGTTTTTTTTATTTTTAATACATTCACAACAATTTCAAAAGAACTTTTTCAACATTGTCATTATGGGGTGTTTTTCAAAGCTGATTTAATCCATTTGGAAATAAGGCTGTGACATCATAAAATGTGGAAGAAGTGCAGCGCTGTGAATACTTTCTGGATGCACTGTATTTGTTTGCAAATAGATGCATCTAAATGGAGCAGAGCTTTTGGCCCACTCAGAGTGTTTTCGTCACAAATACAATCTTTTTCTAACTGCATTTTTTTCATCTGCTCCAGATTCACAACAATTTGAATAGAGAAATACTCAGAAATACAATTGTAAGCTTAATTTACTTTATATATGTCCTCCATAGTCAGAAAATGCCACAATAACATGTTAGTTAGTAAGTGGTATGTTTATATTGGAGTGGGTTTTTAATGCTTTTCTCCATGTCTGTTCTGTCTCCTTACCAGCAGTTTCAGTTCAGTCACATATTTCTTAACACAATTGAATGCCTTCTTTTTGAACCCTGGTACAAGAGAGTTCCAGTTTTAAGTCAACTGTAATGTATCCGGTTTCTTCCGGACTTTAGACTCCAACAGGAAGTTTCCTGAAACCTAATTCCTGTGAGCAGAAAAGTCCTGGAAAACCAGTGTGACTGAATGAAGCAGCTTTTAAATGTGAAAGTTTGGAAAAAGTTTAGAAACTTTTGGAGAAAAGTTAGTGTAAAACTTTTTTGGATCATATTTTGATCTGGAATTCTGCGTTTGTTCAAATCCCTTTGTGTTGCTAAAAAAAGGCAAAAATTGAATTTAAAAGTAATAAATGTGGCTTTACTTTAAAGTATTACTGAAAGATGACTAAAACGAAGTCCTAAATACTTAAATAAGTGTGAGTAAAGTATTAAGGAACATGAAATGTGTTTTTTTTATTTGATGGAATCAGTAATTCAAACTGCTGATAAGACATAAAAAAGCAAATATAGTACAAATACTTACAAATCTTCTTGTTGACAGTATTTTTGGTAACAGTGAGGCTTTTATGGATTTAAAAACAATTGTGATGTATATACTTTTGTTTTGAAACACATTTACAACAGTTGATAACTTTAAATCTGGAAATAGAACTTCTTTACTTTTATTGTGGTAACTTTGTCATTGTTTTCTGTTGAGGCGTTTCCCCGCAGTCCCTAAAGGCATCATGATATGTTTGGAGCCTCTGTGCAAATGGTTTTGCGTGGGTGGGGTAAAGGTGGAGCTGATCCAAAGAAAGCAGGTTGTAACATTTATTTGTGTAAAAAGAAAGTACACGAGCGCAATTATTAGGCTAGGAACCACATATACGGAAAAATGAAGCTTCATCTACCAACAGTAACCACCAAAAATAAATACAAAAACATTTTCTTGGAAAGTGACAAAGTCCTGCTTCAGTCAAGTTTTCAGAATAAAGGTTGAACTACAGTTTTCTCCTGAAGAGATTTTCAAACTAAAACAGGCTGCTCTCCTCAATGATTTAAGGACCAAATGTTCTTCTGAAACTTCCAGAGCATCAGGAATAAGCTTCTCCTACGGACCTGAGAAGAACTTCCTGAACTGAGGTCTGGTTGAAACCGTCAGAGCTGTTTCCAGAATCTGCTGTGAGGAAGCTCGGTGATGATGATGGCACAAAGATGAAGGAGTCGCTGTTCCAGTTTGGTGAATTTGACAGATCTGAGCTGCGTGGGGATTAGATGAAGACCTGCACTAAAACACTAAAAGCTCTAGGAACCGGCCTCCTCTGTGAAGCCACACGCAGAGGCAGTTTGGACCAGCGCAGGTCTGCTGATGGTCTGCTGAAGGCACCGACAGCCGGACATTTGAATCTCTTTAACAGCAACAGAGAGATTCTAACAGATAAGCATTCAAACCATAGAACACCGTGAATCTGTTGGTTCAATAATCTGCTGTGTGAAGACGAACACTCCAAAATAAGAGCTGATCGTTATGTGTGAAAAGGCAGATGCATTTCCTGTTTCCTGTCCTCGGGTCCCTGTGTTGGTGGGGACAAAAACATGAATGTCTGTGAACGTCTCCAGAAGCCTTCACATGACACTGTCTGGCGCAGGGAATTCTGGGAGGAACAGTTTTTCTTTTGAAAATAAAGACAAAAATGTGTTGCTCCACTGAACAGGTTTGGAACATATGGGGAATTTCAATAGGATTTTAACCAACAACCAATTAAGAAATAGGAACAGGCTGTTCAGAACCTCAGAGGATTCTGCAGCTGGAAATATTTGGGTTTTCTGCGAACAACGTCCAGGATAACAGGAGGTCTGCAAACAGAACCATCTTCTTCAGTCCCCACCCCACCCCCACCCCCACCCCCAGGAAGACGCCGGAAAATGGCAGCAAACACAGCAGCTCGCAACAGATTTTTCCAAGTAACGTCATTTTTCCAGGAAAAACTTCATTTAGCAGGAAGTGCAGGAAATCGCTGGAATTGGTTTGAAATCTTTTTCATCACCTGCGAAATACATTTTTGTGCATGCTAAAGAAAAACATTGTTTAAGTAGGGGGTATGTTATTGATCATTTTTACACCTAAAGTAAAATTAAAAACGAATAAAGTTATTAAATTTGTTAATTTTTTTTAAACTGAGAATTTCTAAAAATGTAATTGGTTTATAAGCTTTTACTTTGAAAGTGTGGAGAAAAAAGGAAGTGAGAAGGCTTCATGAAGCTGCTGCAGGTAACAGGAACTCCTGGAGGCAGAGTAAAAGAACCCCGCTTCTTTTCTGTCCGCCCTCACTGCTTCTGATTGGTGGAAAACACCTGGTCCAGGTGAGCAGCAAGAGGCGGGGCAGCGATGAGGAAACGAGCAGGACCATCGCTGCCTGGAGGTCCTGGTGGGCTCTTCCAGGCAGGGACGTGGAGTGGGTGGATGAAGCGTGCGAGTCCCCACAAACACAGTGAGACGGTTGGTGGTGCGTTTGGGGTGTTTCCGCCTGTGTGAGCGAACGCCGCAGCTGTTCAGTCGTCCATGTCGATGTTGCGGAACAGGTAAGACATGGACTCTCCGTTGTGAATGCGGCGGATGGCCTCCGACAGGATCATGCTGATGTCCACCGTCTTGATCTTTGGACACTGAAGCTTCTGGAGCTCGTGAGGGATCGTGTTGGTTACCACCACCTGAGGGCGCCACAACCACAGCACGTTTGAGAAGGGGGAGAGATCATCCAGCAGTGAGAAAATGAAGCGTGCGCTCACCTCGTCGATGGCGGACTCCTCAATGAACCGTGGCGCTTCGGAGGAGAGCAGCCCGTGTGTCGCCATGACGAAGATCTTGTAAGCGCCTCTTTCCTTCAGCGTCTCCGCCGCCGCCACGAAGCTGTCAACGTCATCAATGATGTCATCCTGTAGAGACAACAGGCTGTTAGAGCAGACCCCTCCTGCAGCAGACCCAGCGGCACTCGCACTCACCACGATGATGGCGATGCGTCCTCCTACGTCTCCTACCACGGTGATGGGGGGCTTCTCTTTGGGGATCAGCACTGTTAAAACAGAAGCAGCCATTGGTCAGAGCTCAAACCTGCCCGCCGCTCAATGCCAATTATGAGGGCGCTGCTTTACGTGGGATCTCCATGCTGGGGTGGATGGCCCCCGTGGTCTTGACAGTCGGCGGGGAGTGTCGCCCATCCACTTGGTCTGACTCGGCATCCTGAGCTTCACCGTGGATCACTGCAATGCCCAGACGCAACCGCTCGGCGAAGGACTGTGCCCTGCGAGCGAGCAGGCGGCCCGCAGATTTAACAGGAGCAACGAAGGAGGAGGTGACGGAGGGCGAGGAGCAGAACTCACCTTTTAGCAGAGGCAGGAGACTTGGCGACAATGACGGCATTTCTGTAATCTGGAATCTGCGGGTTCCCAAAACAGAAAAACAGTCGACAAAGATGTGTCTGAACAAACAACAGGGATTATGGGAAAAAAAATCTAAGAAAAAGATCCACAGAAAATCCACAGCGCAGCACTTCAGCACTGATGTCCATTTCAACTGTCAAGCACAGTGGGGAGGGATCATGATATGGGATTCGAGTCACAAAAGTGTTTATTTTTTATTTCGTTTTAAAGCCGTTCCTCAATATACTAATTCAAACTGAAGTTTCATTGACCCTGGTTCTTTTTGCTACGTCTGTGTTTCTGCATGGAGGCATGATGGGTAATCCAGCTGAAAGCACTGGCCAGTTGACCCCTCAAAGCTCAGGAAGGAGCTCCAGCTTGTATGGATGATTCAACATGGAGAAACTGAGAGCAAAAACGAAAACATTAAGAACTGCCTTCAGTCTAAAAGCACTGAAGTGTTCAAACTGCTGCTAAACCAGTATTTCTGGTTCTGGAAACTTCTAGATGATTTTCAAAGTAAAGTAGCAGTTGTTATGTTCACACTGCCCTCAACGACACACGTTCAAGCTACCACTTCCAATGAAAAGTCTGTGTATCTGGAACTCGTGTCTCATTCCTGATGTGAACGTGGCTTCAGAGTAACAACGCAGGAAGCTGAAATGTTTTTCAAGGGAGAAGTGGGGTTGTTGTACCTCCTCCTGAATGTACTGCAGCAGGAAGGGAGATGCTCTCAGGTTGTCCACTGGGATGTTGAAGAAGCCTTGAATCTCTTTCTGATGGAGGTCCATGGTGATCAGGTGGGTGAGGCCTGCACACATAAAAACACAACACAACCATCTGCATCAGTGAGAAGATGCTCTGGTTGAGCGTTTGAACTCACCAGCTTTACACATCATGGAGGCCATCAGCTTGGACACGATGGACCCCCTCTTCCTCATCTTGCACTGCTTGCTGTAGGGGAAGTAGGGGAGGACGCCGGTGATGCTGCGGGCGCAGGACGTCCTGCAGGCGTACACCATGATCAGCATCTCCATGATGGCGGTGTTAACATCCCTGAGGCGGCAGCAGGAACACATCAGCAAACACGGAGACCTTAAGCGTTTATGAGGCAGCGTTCCTCTTCCTCTTACTTGGACACCGTCTGGATGACGAAGACGTCTTTTCCTCGCACCGACTCTTGGATCTGCACCCGCGTTTCTACGGAAACAATGCAGAATGTGAAGACGAGGTCTAGAAAGCGGCCCGTCCGCACACGCTCTCAGAACAAAGGCTGTCAGCTTCACTCCTCCACCCGCCTCCTCACTGTGTGAAATGGAGGAGCATCCAAAAAGCCTCCCACAGAGCAGGAACAAAACGCTCCGCAGACGGAGAACGGGCGGATGCAGAATGTTGGAGGAACATGAACCTGAGACAGGTGTCAGTCAGAGATGCACTGTGAAGGTGGGAGGAGCGTTGGAGGGGCAGGAGAAGACCCTGACGCTCCAGCTGCAGTACCAGCATTGTTATGGCAACAGCGCCGATGCTTTCACCGAAAACAAACACTGGAACTCAGATTGCATAACAGAGCAGCTGCTGGGTTCTGTTAGAGGTGCAGAATTTAAGACAGTTATTGTCTTGTTGGTGATTCTTTGTGTGTTTAAAGACCCACTCCAGCATGTGCTTATGGTATGTTCTGATGATGATAAGGAGAATTATTCCTAAAAATGTTTTTATTCAAATCATTGTGAATCAGGAACAGACAAAAAAAATGCTGCTGATAGAAGCTCATATTTGTGACGTAGCAAATACGCTGGGGGTGCCTCAGCGCCCTGCTCCGCCTCATTCTGATCGCTTGTAGGCAACTACGTCCACAAACGCTTTTGTTTTGAGCGAGTAAACATGGATGGTTGCTCTGTGCCAACAGTCCTGCCCACAACTCAGGGGTGAATTTCTGTTGAACTCCTGCTGCTTAGCAGAAACTATGTCCTAGAAAATGACACAAGTTTTTAGATTTGGGCTAAAAATGGCATAATCATAAATCAGACACTGGGAATGGTTTGAGAATCGATGAAAAGGTGATCGGAGGGAAAAAGCTTCTTAAAAAAAATCTGTTCTGTGTTACAGCATGAAAACAAAGATCATTTTTGCAAACTGAACGCATTCTGTTCAGGAGACACAGCCTGGAGGAGATTGATTGACAAGCTCTACAGCCAATCAGAATGCAGAACACCACGCGCACTGTTTAAAAAAAAAGGCAAAATCAAACAAAAGAAAATCTGCAAAACTCAGAGACACTCTAGACTTTAATGAGATGCGAGTACTGGCTTCTTACTCACTGCACACAAATGTTTTCTTTTTTTTTGTAAATGATCTTAAACACTAAGAAAGTTATTTCCTGGCAAACTTCCTCTTACCTCTGTTTGCTTCCTGGTACACCTGCACTTTTCCAAGCTCCACCCCCAGCCGCCTGAGGAAGAGGAAATGACTTAAACTCATCAAAGGGAAATCATCTTCATGGTGGATAACAGATCACTGACTATGGAACTCACTCTGCGATCCGCTTGCCCAACTCGCGGCTGGACGCATGTGAGTTGGAGGTGAAGATGACCAGGCCCCCCTTGGTGTAGTTCATGTCTCCGGGGTCTCGGCCGGCGCTCTGGCCGCACTCAGGCAGTGGATCCCTGGGCACCCACGCTGCACTGACACCTTCCTGCAATACAACAGAGGCGTCACCTCCTCTGAAGAGAGCGAGGAGCAGCCTCTCCTGCAGCGCACGGTCTACAAACCTCTGGACAACCGTTAGCTCTCACAGCAAAGCTGCCTCATAGGCTCCAAACGCTGGATCTTTTAGCACAGAATACAAGCTAAGCGCTCTCTGAGATCCTCCAGAACAGTCTGGATCAAAGATACTAAATACTGAGGATCAATATTATGGCAAATTCACATGTTGCAGTATTTAGAACCACACTGCAGCTCCTCTGTTAGAACAAACGAGGCTTTCCCAAAAGGGATCTTATTCTACATAATCAAAAATGCCTTTTCAGGATCAAATCAGAATATTTGTCCTTTTGCAAACATCTTCTCCGACCTGAATCAACATGAAAAGGTTAACAGGCGTCACTTCACTCCGTTAAAAGCGAACAGCAGAGCTGTCGGAGGAGAACACAGCTGCTCCATGTTCTGAAAGCTCAAGCCTTCAAAGTGTGAGGAGCAGAGGCATAATTGTGAGCTGAGCAGGACAACAGAAGAGCGTTCTCCATCCTGGGTCACGATCAGGGGTCCTAAATTTCTAAAAAAAAAAAAACCCATCAAGCTGAGGTCAAAAAGACCACTGCTCAAACTCTTTAGAGTTTTAGTCAAACTTTTGTCCTCTTATGTGAAGTATTAATGGACTTTTTCATCAATCATGATTGTTTTTGCATAAAATGGACTTTTGCAGGAACAAAAACTTGTAAGAATCTAAAAAATGCGCTAAAACTCCTTTGTTTTACTTAAAAAAACAAAAAAGTATTAAGACACACCGGTGGGTTAGTTTGAAAAATGCACTGATATTAAAAAATGCTAAAGTTTTCAAGTATTTGAAAAAACAAAGACTAAAATTTGTAAAAATGTATCTTTTAAATACTGTGATATGCCCTTGAGGATAAACTTATTTACTAAAGCAAACAATAGTTTCTTTTTTTTTTATTTGGGAGTTTAACTTGGTTTTTTTTAATCAAATTTGACTCCAGTTTAAGTAATATTTTTTTAAGTCTGACTTCATCCAAACACAATGACATAAATAAGTTATTAAAGACCCACTCCAATGAAAATAGTGTTTTGACATGTTTGTCTGGCATTTTTTTCATGAAGGAGATGTATGAAGAATTTAAGATTAAAACTTAATTTTTGAGTATTTATTTATTCATATTAGGATGAATCATTGGCAGATGAAAACAGGCCTATTTTTTTTCTAAAAAGCTCTCTTCTGCAAGGGAAATGGGCGAGCAACAGTATTCCTACTCCGCTCCATTCTGTTGCATCCACCTGCAGACAAACGGTTCCATGAACGTCTTTGTTTTCCTCGTCTGAGCTGGAATCTGGATCACAACTGTACGGCTGGACAGCTCTGATATTGCTCTCCATTCTCATTAAACCACTAATGTCATGATGTGGGGTGTGAGGGGTGTAAGCAAGTAGGAGAGCATAAACAAAGGGATACTGGGACATCAGCAGAGGCAACAGTCCCGTCCACAAATCAGAGGTGAGTTTCTAATGAACTCCAGCCGCTCGACAATACAGGATTTATTGTTTTTTTTTTTAATTTATTTTGGCTAATTATGGTATAATTATAATTTAAAAAACCACTGGGAATAATTTGAAAATAGACCAAAGATCACCAGAGAGGGACTTAAACTACTCATCTGTGAACACTTTTCTTCAGATTAAAGATTTGTTTCTAACATTCCCATTAATTAAAAAAAAAAAGGGGGGGGGGGTACTTTAGATTATCAGTTATACGACTACCATTTAAATGGTTAAAGTTTGGGTTAAGTGCCTCTTTGAACACAAAAACTTGTAAAACAGTTCTGAATTCATTGGTATGAAAGAGTAGGAGAAGGAATAAACTGTAAAAAGCAGAAAAACATGAGTTATAATCTGCCTTTTCTGTATTTAGTGCATATTTCTAAGTTCCAAGGAGAAGAGACTCCCTTTCACTGTGACGAAAATCAAGAATCAAACTGATTTTTTTTAATTTAAGTGACAATGTGGTTTAAAATGTTGTTTATGACCTGAAATCTGCAAGGGAAACCGGGACTCCCAACTATTAACGCAATAATGACTCTAGCTTAATGTAGCTAAGTTAGCTTAACAGGCGAATTCTCCTGTTTTCCCCTTTTAATTCCAAACCAAGAGACGCACCTCTTTAATTGCAGACTATAAACGACAATAATATAAGATAAAATAAAGACAGGCTTGTTTATTTGTCCCAGAAAACTGAAAATGTGTAACAATTAATAAAGCAGCAGCTAGCCAGCGGCTAACACCGCGGTACTAACGCGTTTTCTCGATGAAAAGAGGAATCCTGCCTGGAAATCACGCGCATCTTTCAACTGCGTTACGAGAAATGCGCCGAAATTTCAAGAATAAAACAAACCAAGCACAGCTCCTCACCAGCTTGTGCGTTAGGTCCAACTGTAACCAGCAAACAACTGTTTTGGTCTAAGAAATCTCGGACTGTTGTCAACCTGTTCCTCTCACTCACTCTACGACTGTCGGACTCCGCGTCATCAGCGTGTGGAGGGCCTGAGCGTTAGCCAATCAGAAACCACAACGCTAAGAAGGGCGAGGCAAGAAGGTGCGTTCACGTACCAGTAAGAAAATTGTAAACGACATCACCATTACGATAGTCGTTCTTCTTTTATGAAATTTGATTTTACACTACATCACGCTATTGTAGCACATTTTGTTTTAAATGATCATATAGTTCAATCTTACATGTCGCAACACTACAATTTAAAAGTGATATTTTTTTAAACAATTGTGTGTGTAAGAACTGATTTCTGCCACTTGCGGGCAGTGTTACTGCAAATTCTCTACACAAACCTGTTCAATATTCCTCCTAATATAAATAAAAAATAAAATACACACACACACACACACATATATGTATATATATATGTACACATGTAGTCCATTACCTTGGAATTCCACAGGCAAATGGCAACATGGAGTAGGCAGCAAGGAAAACCGCGACAGCCAAGTCCAGATGGCCAAAAGAAGAGATAGAGACCACGGATGTTAAGACATGAAAGCCCCTCACCATGCATGGAAGGTTCCATCCCAAATCCAGATCCCTGAGACTGTATTCTATCCCCCAGGAAGGAGGCCGAGGACTAGTGAGCATGGAAGCTACTATACAGGATGAAACATCCTAGATGCATTAACACATCAAGCTTAAGGCCCCAACTGGCAGTGGCTGTCACTGAACACCAGAGTGATAGAGGCTCAGATCTACCACACCAGACAAGACCAAAGGTGTAGGCTGTGTAAAGAGGCGCCTGAAACAATCCAGCACAAAACTGCAGGGTGTAAGATGCTGGCCGGGAAAGAATACATGGAACGCCACAACCAAATGGCTGGAATAGTGTGCATGTGTGCAGAATATGGACTGGAAACCCCAAAGTCAAAATGGGAAACACCTCCGAAGGTGGTAGAGAATGAGAGACCAAAGATCCTGTGGAACTTCCAGATCCAGACGAACAGGATGGTAATAGAACCAACCAGACGTTGTAGTGGTGGATAAAGAACAGAGGAAAGCTGTTGTGGTGAATGTAGCAGCACCAAGAGATGGAAACATCAAGAAGAAAGAACATGAGAAACTGGAGGGATTCAGAGAAGAACTGGAGGAAGTTTGGAAGGTTGAAGGTGACAGTGGTGTCTGTGGTAACTGGAGCACTCGGGCTGTAACCCCCAAACTGGAGGAGTGGCTACAGCAGATCCATGGAAAGATCTTAGACATCTCAGTTCAGAGAAATGCAGAACTAGAAACAGCTAAGAGACTGCAGGACCTCAAGCTCCCAGGTTTGTGGTAGAAGACCTGAGCTTGAGGTGAGGTACCCTCCTGTGGAAGGTGAGAGGGGCATTTTATATATATATATATATAATTTTAAGAATAATATGAAAAAATAGTGAAATTGTGTTGCATCTTTCAAGAATTATTCTCATTTCTCACCTATGAGGAGAATACGTTTATTCAAATAGCACTTTGAACAGGTAAAATACCACAAACGCTTTGCAAGGTATAGTAAAAAGGCAATACAAAATTAATAAAATAAATAAATAAAACATCTTATGTAAGACATAACAGAAAAACATGCTTCTGTTTCTTTTAATAGATTACATGTTTGTGACATTTTTTTGGTCATATTTATGTTAAATCTTTCTTTCTATGCCATGATGCTGCAGTTTTGCTTGCTACCTTCAGTACGGATGAGCTTCTTTACTCTTCCTCATACTGCACTTCCATCTAAAATAAACTTTATCCCATAATCCTAACATAAAAGTAGAAAAAATACAGCATTTCTATGTATAACCATTTGTTTTGGGACGAAAACAAGTTAAATGTCTCATAATTTAGTAGTATTCTTCATAAGCAAAGAGATGCCCCAGCTTCAGTGGAAATACTAAAGCTTCACATCTTTGTTTAATTGTTTAAACAAACAGGTTTAGTTGGCAACCATCCATCATCTGAAGTTGTTCTCTCATCGTTTACGATCTATTTTCTTGAAAAATCTCATTTGTCCATTATTGCACAGAGGAAATGTCTGCATGCAGAAAGCAGAAAACCTTCTCCTCTGGAGAAGAATGTCGCTCTGGTTGATACATGTAGACAGCTCATCTGCTGTTTCATCCTTCAGACAAACACAAAACCCTGCAGCAGCAGCAGCTGGTGTAGAAAACTGCTCTTCACGTGTGCATTTATTCCTCAAGCATTCTATTAGCACAGCTCCAGGCCATATAAAGAGCAACATTTGCATTCTATAGATACATATAAAAAATCTCCTGGTACCATACGGGCCAACCTTTAGTGGTCTTATATAACTCGGTGGATGTGTGGAGGAGGCCTGGAGCGGTGATGAAGCTACGCTCTCTGCCCACACACACAATGGAGAGGAGAGTGGAGTCAAAAATCTGGAGGAGGACGGACAGAGAGAAACAACACGTTGGATTGTGTTGGCAACAGTCAGAAGAATCGTTTCAGTTCTGTACGTGCTCCTGATGAGATGGATAGTCATGATCTTATCTCTGGAGAAATCGTCAAATTCCTGAGTTTTTATAGTTTATTCTGGCAGAAGATGACAGATTCTTCACAACTTCCAGGTGTTTCTGGCTGCAGCAGCAGCAGACTAACTGAACTCAGCTGAAGAGAACTTCTGGATCCGTTCCTGCTGTTGGACCCTCAGCTGAACGACAGCAGTCTGCAGGCTAAGACGATCATCCACATTTACCTCCAACCGACTGCCATGTCTGCTGCTTTGATGACTGACGCTGAAATTAGAATTCATTTTCTTAGGATTTACTCTTTCAGCTTGTTGGTCTGCATTATGAATGCAGCTCCCAGAATGCATCTCTTGATACTTGTTGCATAAAACTGGAAAGAATCCCTGAATAGCTTATAGATTTTTCTTGTATACATTTCAAAATGAACAATTTATGAAACACTAAATCACCAATATTTCATATTTTAAATGTACAAGATTGACGTTATGTGAGTTGTAATAAAATGGACAATCCTGCCCCACTTCCCATCACCTATAACTGACAGCTCTCTGTTTACTCTCTTGCTAGCTTACAGCCCCTCACACCCCCAACCTAACATTAGCAGTGCGAGAAAAATATCAAGCATTATTGGATTTATCCAGCCGTGCAGCTTTGATCCAGATTCCAACTCAGACGAGGAAAACAGAGACGCTCATGGATCTATTTGTCTGCAACTGGATACATCAGAATGGAGCAGAGAGCCTGTGAGCCGCATTTTCAACAAAAAATATTGTTTTCAAACTGTTCCTGATTCACAACAATTTGAACCATTGAAGTAGAATCTCAGAAATAAACTCAAATTTAAGCCAATTTTTTTAGACGTGTCCTCTATCATGTGAAAAAGGCTTCAAGAATGTGTTAAAAACACTTTTTTTTTTTAGCAGAGAGGATTCTGCAGTTCCCTGTAATTCACTAAACCAGGCGGTGGGTTGTAGTTTCTGCTGTCATTTGGTGCAGTTGACATACTTCTAGGTTTCAATGGAACGTTTCATTAACTTAAAAGTAGGATAAAAAAAAATCAACTAAAATCTACACTTAGTTTGTGGAAAAACATAAAACACCCAAAAAATCCACCTGCTGCCATCTCAGCATTTCAGGCAGTTTGAAGAATGAAAAATGATCCAGAACGTGTTCCTGGTGAATGATATAGATCTGAATCAACTATAATGTTAGACATGACCCACATTTACACCTGCATGCAGAGCAGTTCATGTTTCTACAAGTGTCCAGCTCCTTAAATAGGCCCACATCATGATTCTGCCTCTCTCGTGCCCGACAGCTATGAGACTTTCTTTTGTTCACTGACTGAGACCATGATGTCACTGATCAAATGCTTCTCCACCGAAGCTGCTGGATTTACTCCAGAAGAAGCAGATGGCAGTAAATGGAGAATGTTCTGGTGCACGAAGCTGGGTTCGGTTCGGTTCGGAGGCAGATGGGTGTGCCGTCATGACCCGGATACTTCTGGGTCTGGAGGAGATCAGCCGCACAAACAGATAGAAGAGGAGGAGGCGGGAGAGCTGCTGGTCCGCCCCCAAGTTGCAGCACATGAGGCGTTTAGTGGTTGGAGAGCTGGGCCAGCTGTAGAGCGCGCCAGCGCGTGTGCGTGCCTCCTCGCGCGCCGTCCCCACCCCCCCAATCGGACAGGAATCGTAACCGAGCAGAGAGCTGAGGCGCACGCGGAGCGATGGCTGCTGCAGCGCCGCTGGGCCGCGTGTAGGACGCACAGCTCCGGGAGACGCCAGCCTGGCGCGCGCGCGATCCTCGCAGCGCTGACGCGCAGCGCGTGGAGCTCGTCTGGCTGCACCGTGGATCGGGACCGAGGTCCGCAGCTTTTTTCTTTGCTGTTTTTTGGAGCGTCGATCCTCCGGTTCGGACTGCAGATGTGAAACCGGACCGTTCATCTCCATCCACCCTCACGGTCCAACAGACGCGCCCGGGAGTCTGAATCCAGCCGCGCTGCACCCAAAGGCGGGGTGGCCGTTGTTGGGGGTGGAGGGGGGGACCAGAGAGCATCCCTCCATTCCAGCGGCTCTGCCTCCTCGCTCCATCATATGCCAGAGCGGGTGGAGGTCTTCTTCTCAGCCAGGTAGCCAGGAGGGGGCGGAGGCAGGCGGCGCGCGGCCGCAGACGCACCCTGCGGCCGAACGAAGCACCGCCGCGTCGGAGGATGCTGCGGGAGTGAAGCTGCTCAGAGCGGAAGATGGGGAAGGACCAGGAGCTGCTGCAGGCCGTGAAGACCGAGGACCTGCTCACCGTGCAGAAGCTGCTGCAGAGGCCGCGGCCGGGGAAAGCAAGTAAGACCTACAGACCAGACACAGCTGGAGGTTTGCTGCCGCGAGGCCGCGCGGATGGGAGGTGGGGTGGGGGGTCCTCTGGAGAAGATTAGCAGCAGGATTGGAGACTGATAGTCCAGCAACAGACCCCATGTGAGACCACTGCAGCACAGGGAGGAGGATGGCCTTTTGACTGCTGGCTCAGTCATTCTATTCTATTCTATTCTATTCTATTCTATTCTATTCTATTCTATTCTATTGTATTATATTCTATTGTGTTATATTCTATTGTGTTATATTCTATTGTGTTATATTCTGGTCTATTTTATTCTATACTTTCTCATTCTATTCTATTCTATTCTATTCTATTTGGTTCTGTTTGTTTCGTTCTGTAGAACCTGTCCTCTTGTTAGCGGTGGTTCTGTTGCCCTGCAGCCTCTAACAGTGTGTTCCTCACACAGCCCACTCTAGTGTGTGGGCAGCAGAGACACAGGCCTGCCTAAACGCTCATGAGCAACTCAAAGCATCTTTCCCCATTTTGACGGTTTTGCTTCTCAGGACTGAAGTGAAAGACAATCCAGTCGATAACCAGAGCTTTAGGTTCTGTCCAGGTTCTGACTGGATGGTTGGTTCTGGAGCATTTGGGTGTGAGTTCACTAAAACCAGCAGCAAAGATGCAGTTTTTCACTTCACTCTTTGAATAAAAGGATCTTCCTGTGTTCGGGTTCAGATTAGACAACAGACATCCTTTAAGTTCATCTCAAGGTCAGAGCGCAAAGCTCAGAGTAAAATCAGAGACTTTTCTCTGCTAGAACTGCAGGTCCACTGTTCATAATTCTGAATGAGGTTTGCGGTTCAAAGAGTCTCACTTTTGCTGGAAGCCTGTGAACTTTGGTGGAAACCAGGCAGAGAGTAGAGTTTTTGTGAGTTCACGTGTTCAGGTTATGGTTTGGGGTTCCCCGTGTGAACCGGGTTGGCTGCAGTTTAAAAGGCCTTCAGTTCAGTTTTGTGTCTCACAGGTTTTAGTCACAGTTTCATTTTGGTCTTCTCCTTTTGTTGATCTGTGTCAAACATCTCACTGTCCAGCTCTGGAGGTGGAGATATGATGGTTTGGGCTTGTCATACTATTAGAGGAGATGTGTAACAGCTGTTATGCTACAACAGAAGTTTAATGTTTCTACAAGCAGATTCACTTTTTGGGCTTTTTCACACAAATATTCATCAAATTTACCTCATTTTTGCTAAACAAGTATTAATTTATTGTAATTAGGTTTGTTGTTTTCTTTGGATGTCCTGAAAATCACATTTTAGCTCAGCAATAATTTGATTCGACCCAAAACAACCTTTCAAAAAGAACTAATGAAGCTTCTTCTGGTTAAGTTCATGAATAAATATCTGCAACTGAAACAGGCTCCAGGGTACAGGAGGGAGCAGGAATGAAAAAAAAACCTTTCCAGCTTTTTCTGGCAAAACTGAAAGGAAGTTCCTGAAAGGGCGAGAACACATGACAATGCGATGCCTCCAAACAGTGCAAGTGCGTCACAGTGGACATTATGTACAGGAGGACATCACAAAAACCCTTCAGGCCACGGTAAAGTGCACTCCAGCCAGAACACTCTGAAAACCGTGGAGAGAAACGAAGTCAGCAGGATGCAACCAAACGCTGGATTTTACTCACATTCATCATTTATCATAAAATCCTCATGTTTCCAACCAGAACAAGGAACAACAGAAGAAAATCTGTTCTTTAATATAAAAGCTACTTATCCAGATCATTTCCAGTTCCATAAATGTTGCTTGGAGAACAGCTGTGTGCACTTTTTGCTAATTAAAAAAAAAACTTTCTTGGAACTTCTATGAGGTTTCTCTTTCATGTTTTGAGGCCACCTGAATGTCACCTGTGCGCCTCAAAAGGAATCCAATGTTTGGCAGTTAAGAGTGCAACAATTTGCATGTTTTTCGTGACAATTCCTTCAAAAGCGCCAATAATCTGCTTCAACACAATCTAATTCTAATTCTAATCTAATCTAATGCTAATTCAATTGTCCAGTTTCCATCCTAAAAGATTCGTCTTTTGATGGAATATTGATGTGATCAATATCGGAGCTTTCCAGCTGTATAATCATTTGTACGTATTTTCTACCTCACACATTTGATCATCATTTTTTCGCTTTTTGATCCCGATTCACGATTTGAATAAAGAAATACTCTGAAATGTAATTTTAAGCTTAATTCTCTTTACAAATGTCCTCCATCATCAAACTCAAATGTCATAAGAACATGTTAAAACACAAACAAAACACAATTTTTATCAGTGTGGGTCTCTAAGAATTTTATTTTTTGATTAGGAGCTATTTAAACTGAACAAAAATCAAACTTTTATCAATTACAGTTTAATTTCTTACCTTAAAAATAACTAAAAAGCATTTCTACACAACAAAATTCTATTATTGCTTTAGAATAAAGGATTTCAATTTTTAATGTTGCATTTTCTAAGTGAAAGATCAATCTTTTCAAAGTATTTGGAAGTCTCTTTGTTTCAGTAGAACAGAACAAATCCTGCAGAATCACGGAGCCTCCCTCTTCCCAGTAAGACTTCAGGAGGTGCTTACTCATCTTCTCTCTCAGCTGCAAACCTCCTCAGAGCTGCTGGTTCTCACTCCATGAAGCAAACAGGAAAGCATCTCTTGGAGTTTGCAGAAAACTCTTTTCCAAAAGTCAAACTTACTGCCTGCAGAGCTCCCTTTCACAGGAAGGTTCACATCCTCAGAGGACACTTTTGACTTTGACAAATTCCCAACATTCCCTTTTCTGGGCTCTCAGTGCACATCTGGTATCCCAATGGAAGGGTTTCCACAAAACTGAAAAAGGAGATTTTACATCTTAAAACTTGAGAATGAAAAACTACCATACTTACATGAACCTAAATGCGTAGTTTGGGGAAAAGATTTGCTGCTAAAAATGTCTGGGATAAATGGAGGACGTAAAAGAGTGAAGCTACGTTCACACCGCCCTCTGGAACGCGTGTTCAAGCGACTCCTTCCAGTGAAAAGGCAAAGTAAAACTGGTGCTTCAAAAGCTTCAAATCTTTCATGCTCATGCGTAGCTACGTGCATTTTAAAACCCTTTTCAGGCTCTACACACTACATGGGTGGCTGTTGAACCAGGTTGAAGTTGAGCGTGCACAGAGGTTCTGAGGGTTTAGGCATTGACTGTATATAAGAACTGGACTGAGTGACCCTCCCCCCCGGCGTTCCAAACAGGAAGTACCTGCTGGATCCCTTAATAAAAGCAGGTGGTCTCATGTTGAATGTTCGAAACCTTTGAAATAAAAGATGTCGTGTAGCTGGCTTTTAAGTGGTAGTGTTGTGGCATTCCAACAAGCTCACTCCTGATTGGCAAGAGTGGTTGCCATAGAAACATTGATTCAGATCGACTTGGACCAATTACTGCTTACTGTTAACATCTGGCTCCAACATGGCGGCATCTGTTTCACAAGACACAGGGATTGGGTAATGCGACCTGAGGAGCCAGACAAACAGCAGGGAAGACCATGACGGAAACGTGTCATCCAGCATGTGATGCTGGCAGCCTGAAGGCATCCGCCTGTGTCCGTGTGTAAAGGTAAGTTAGAGGCTTCCTGAACTAATGAACTCCTGCCAGACACGCATGTTAACCTCACTGAAACATGCACATCTGGCAGCGTCTGGAGCACCATTGCCGTGCTGCAGTGGTTCAGCAGGCGAGGTCAGCGTGTCTGTGCGAGTGTTCGTGGAAGGACCCAACCTCGGCTTTGACCTCCAGCGTGTTTGGTCAGGGCTGTTTAAATGCTGCTGGGAGGCGGTTGCTGAGCTGTGAGGTTTAACCTCTATGAAGAGATTTTACACACAATGTCTGTTCGCCGCCATCCGGCACAGATGCTCCCATTGCTGCGCGCCTCAGTCCGTCTGCAGCTCCGAGGGAGAGGCTACCGGCCTGAGTTTCTGAGCCCCCCCACTCCTCACCCCCACTTTCTGCAAGTTGACATGCGAGGCCGACTTTGGGAGCGGAGCAGATGACTGCGTTCACGCCAAAGCAGCAGCCAGTCTGCTGCTGCAGTCACGAGAAAAGGAAGGTTAGAGGTCATCGACTCCTAACTGTTGCCACATAAAGAGACACTCAGATAAACAAGCAACATTGCATGAGGAATCTGTGCAAAAAAGTGGTCCATCCTTTCATAAAGAGTAAGGACATCTAAACAATCTGGAGCCTGGAATCTAATCTATAAAACATCCCTCATTTTCTTATTATATCTCCAATCTGGGCCTCGAGGGCCTGGATTTTTAGAAAAGCTCTCTTATCTGCTGTTGATCACCTGGATCAGGTGTGTTTAGCCAATAAGGAGCTTCATGGGCATGTTGGTCGGAAAACATGTAGGACACCAGCCCTGGAGCCTGGAGTTTGACACCCCTGTTCTCAACTGGCAGCAGTTTTCAAAGCTTTTGGAAATGTTCCAGACTGCTGTGACAGTGAAACCACATGAATGAGTTCAGGGCCAAATGCAGCGTTCCGCCTCTTTCTAACCATACTGACCCGAAACAGGAGCAGAGGCGTCCAGAGTCTTTCAAACAACTGTTTGATTCCAACAAAACATCCATCACATCAGAAAACAAAGTTTTCCAACCTTCTCCACAAACTCCTCAGTCTGCTCAGCTGCACATAGAAGAGAGAAATGCAGCTTTCCAAGCAGGGAATGTGTGGAAATGTTTTTGAGAAAAAGACGTATAACTGGGAGCTTCCACTTCTGAGAAAGAAATTCTGAAAACCCAAAGTCACGAGCACCTCCTGGAAGCACTAAAAAGAACTGTTTGATGAACCTGTCATCACATAAGGAATAGCTGCCTTTAAGCACGGCAGAGGAGGGCTGGTAATGTGGGCCTTTTGCAGCTATTGAGCAGAAAAGTTTTGATCTTAAGCTTTATTTTAGGAGCATAATTCAAGAAGAAAAAATACACAGGACCCTGAACTGGATTATTTTCTCCAAAACATAGAATTTTTTATTTTTACTCACAAATATATCATTTTCAATTCGATAATGACTCGTTTATTTAACTTTTTGTTTTTCATCTGAAATTCAGAAGTTTATTTTCTTTATTTAAAAAAAAATTCATAAAATCTTAGAAAAGGAATCTTATTTATATGAAATCAGGTTTAAATGAGGTAATTAAAGTCAACTAAAGCATAAAAAAAAATTTTTTTCTCGCAGAATTATCTCTAGAGGAGTCACAAATGTTGTCAATTATAGTTGCTTTGTGACTTATATCATTTTAAAAACTTTTTATTCTTCTAATTTTTTTATTTTGAGAACGTTTTCTCTGAACGTTTGCTTTGATTTGGTCAAATCATTTCAGATTTAAACTTCATTTAACTTCCTCAATTGGCTCAGTTCCTTCTGTTAAAGATGGGTGAGAAAAGTGTTTATCGATAAACATGATTGTTTTTTTATCAGGTCATTTGATCATTTATCATTTATGTGTTTTTTTTAAATTCAGGACTTTTTTCAACCACATTTATTATTCAGTTTGATGGAATTCTGTTTTTTCTGCTTTTATTCGTTGTGTTTTTGCATTCCTGATAAAACTCAGTGAAGGACATCATGTAAATGTTTTATAATGCACTCTTGCTCCATCTGGAAGATGCTGGGCGGAACGCGTCATGGGAATTCCTTCATTTGATTCGCTCCTGAATGTGACCGAAGAGTTTTACTGACGTCTTTGCTGAATGCAGTGTCCATCAACCGCACAGAAAGACTCACAAAATGAGAAAAAAGGTTGTTTATTGATCTGCAGCTTTTCTGGAAATCGACGCCTAAATAGGAGAACATTTACAGAGAGAGACAGGCTCCTGGGATCTTCCTCCCAAACTCCATCATCTGCTCCAGGATTGAATTACAGAGAGAAAGAGGTGGAAGGATTTTTTACTTTGAGGAAAACAGGGAATGGAGTCCCAGAAAAGGAAGAAAGAGGGATCTGGATGGAGGACGGGAGCGAGTGTGTGGGACAGATGGAGGAGGGGAAGGATGAAAGACTGAAGGAGGTGATGCTGAGCGGCAGCATTTCCACTTCACTTTTCCTCTGATCGCAGGTCTTCGTCTCGCACTCGTTTACTGCGCCAACGACTGCACTAAAAATAACACCCGTGTCGTTTTATGGGTCAGTGGCGAGTTCAAGGAGAGGCAGGGAGGACGAGGGAGGAGGTGGAGGAAAAGGAGCGAGATGGAAGGGAAGCCCTGGGAGGTAAAGAGGGATGAAAAGAACAGGAAAGGAAAATGGAAAAGGGAGTTAAGAGGTGGAGAAACAGGGAGTAAAAAGGAAGAGAAGAGGAGCAGGAAGCGGAACTAAGTTGCACAGGTGTGAAAGCGAGTGTTGGAGTGAAAAAGCAGGTGATAATGAGGAGAGAAGCCAGAAATACAGGTGTTTGATGTATTATCACATGCAGAAAAGGTTCTGTTCACATGATTAGCAATAGGTGGGGGTTCCCGTAGTACTGATGCTAAAGACCACCCACAAACAAGGGTGAAGGGTGGCGCCAATCTGAGGAGCGGTATTAACTTCCAACTGATGTGGATTATCCTCTAAGTCCCGCCCCTTTTCTGTCAGGTGATTGGCACAGAGCGTCTCGGGCCCCTGTGGAGGTCACACTGTCAGACAGAGCTGTCCTGGCCGTCAGCCAGAACAGAAATTCACCGTTCATCAGGACATGCCAGACCTGAGCCTGAGCAATCATCTTGCTGCTGCGTTCCTCACAAGCTCAAAGCATTGTGGGAAACAACAGCACCAGCAAAAAGACCGTTTCTTCAGCAAATGATGTTTATCGTCTCTCATAATTCTCACTGCAGGTCTTGACGCATGATTCTGGTTGGTCGGTTCAAACATTTTGTGTTGGCATTCATGGTCAGACTTCGTTTGAATTGGACTTTTCACTGATGTGATGTGAAAACTACTCGTCCACCTGCTGTCTTGTTGCTGTGGGTCAGAGTTCAGCGTGGAAGCTGTCATGTTGCAATGTTAAACATCTTTAACATTAACAGCTTGTGCAATAAGCCACCAACAGTTTTTTTTATTTTAACCAGCCCCAAACCAGAAGGTTCTGAAACCAGGTGTCGTTTTTGTTGTTATCAAAAGGGCAGACTTGCTTAAAGATTCTTATTTGTGTCGTAAAGGAGTCAGTTTTGATTCTAAAGCTCCCTGACAGGTAACTGGGTTCTTTTCCTGCTCCTAACAGATGAAAACTGAAGAACAGTTGGACTTTTGGGGTGAAAAACTCTCCTTTAACTTAACTGTCCTCTGACCGCATGCCTCCAAAGGTCATCTCAGGGGCGGGGCATGTGCAGCATGTGGGACGCAGCGGCATAACATGTTTGTTTAAATATTACTGACAACTCTTGAGCCAGATTTTTTTTTTTTCTCTGCTGCGTGAAAAACTGCAGATCTTTAAAAAAAACTTGGTTTTCAGAGCAAACATTAAAGCGACCACAGCTCATGAACGCCTAAATAAGATCAATATTTAAAATGATAAATCAAAGCATTACACATCTGAGTTTTTCATTTGGGAGTTTGTCTATAGGAATTTGTTTCTTAAATTTCTTGATCAACATAAAAATAAGAACTAGTTCTCTATAAAACCCCAAAAACCCATTTGAAATCCAGCAGGAAATCAAGTGAACTGTCACTCTGGGATTGTCACTGCCCAGCAGATATGGGCGAACCCCTAACCTGCTGTTTCTAGACACAAACCCAAATTGAGCTTGACAGCTGACTGTCAGAACCGGGCTTTCCTCTCATTCCCTGCTGACCCATAGTAAACTTTCACAAACAAGAGGAGCGCGGGAGCAGAGCCCACTGGAGGACACTAAATAATCCAGAAGCTCTGCATGTCACCTGCAGAGCTGCAGCAGGGTGTGAGAACTTGAAACATGCAAAGCCAATTAACAGACGGGCACATGTGTGTTGTTGCTATGGAAACGGAAATCGTAAAGCAAACATAGGGCGAGTGATGCCCTCCTGCGAGCAGCAGCAGTTCCACTTTTGAAAAAATGATTCCTTTTTTCTCCAAAATAATAAACAAGAACATCAGGAGATGATGTTTGTTGTGTCACCTGAGACCGCAGCAATCATTCAATTCCATGACCTCCATTAAAAAAAAACGGTTCTAACAGCTGCAGATTCATGTTTGTTCAGGCACTGAAGGCAGGAAACCAGGCCTCTTAAAACCCCGACTCGTGTTCTTAGAGCTGCCTGGTTCAGGACAAGGTCTCAGTGTGTTCTGCAGCAGAAGCTGTCAGAATGTTCCAGGCGCTCACAGTGAATCCACTTAGCGTGGATTCTGAATGAACACTGGCATTCTGCTGCTGCTGCTGCCGCCGCGCCAGCAGCCACGGGAACCGGCGCGGGGACACAGTTTGGGTGCTGGCTCTGCCTGTGGGAGGAATGAGGCTGCCCCGACACACCCTCAGGACTCTGGGAAAGTTCTCCAGAATGGGTTCCTGTGTCGTTTGTGTTGGGACAGTCGGTTGTGGTGGAGAAGAGTCTGAACCTGAAAGGAAACAGGCTGTAAAGCAGTTACAAAGAATTCTGGCAAACTTTAATCAATATTTCCAAAGGGAAAAAAACCTGCAAAATTGAAAATGTGAGGCAGTTATGAACAAACCCATTAAATCTGTAAAATAGCTGCAGGTTTGACATCAATCAAAGACCCACAATTCCACCCTTCAACTTTAAAATAAAGTGAGTAGAAAAATGCCTCCCCTTGTACAGATTTCTCCAATCACCTTTTGATCTGTTGTCAAAGTGTTCCCAACAGTAAAGTCCATTTTAAAACGATTTTAGAACATAGTTTCTGCAGAGAGGCAGGAGTTCATTGGAAATTCACCTCTTTTAGTTTTAGGTGAGACATCACAAATACAAGCTACATTTAAATGTCTGCGTCTGATTCACCATAAAGAATGAAGAGATTCTCAGAAATGCAATTTTAATGTTCATTTTCTGTCCAGTTTGTCCTCCATCATTAGAAAAATGCCACACAAACATGTTCAAAAGACCATTTTCATTAGAGCGGGGCTTCAAGTACAGGCCTCCTAGTGGTTGCTTGGTAACTAAAACTTCGTCTTTTATTATCCTTTTTTAAACAGCCTGTCTCAAACTGGAAGAAAAATGTTGCCTTGTTGTGATTTATAAACAAAATGAATAAAAAAACAAACTTTTTGGTAATCAAGTCTTCTATTTGAACAATAAACCTAAAAAAAAACAACTAAAGACAAAATATTCTTTTACAAAAGCAACAATAATACAAAACACACCTAAAAATCATTTTGGAGAGACTAACGACCTATAGTACCTCATTACTGGAAAACCGTCTATTTGCTGCGTCCCCAAATAAAAAAACAGACAAACAAAAAATCCATTAGAAACATCAACTTTAAAAGTTCAGAAGACAATAGTTCTGGGGTTCTCCAGGGTTAAAAATCACAACAATGATGTGGACAACAAGAAGTCACAACAAGAAGTTCAGTTAAAGTTGAACATTATTGAGGCAAGAAACTAATAAAAAAAAACTTTTTTCAGAAAACCAAATAGAAGCTAAACAGACAGCACAGCAACAAACAAACATAATAGTAAATAAATAAATCCTTTTACACAAAAACACGTCAACCATATGTTCAGAATATCATTGACACAACAGCAAGATGTAGTTAAAAATGTATTGAGGACACCCAGTTACATCAGAAACAACGTAAAAGGGGTGGGAGGTGTCGTGACGGCAGCGGTCATCACGTCGCCAACTTTAAAGATATTTTAAGAAATGCACTTAAATCTTCACAACAGCAAAACTACTTGTTAAAAGTAAGCCAAGAAAAATGTGACAGGATCATAAAAAAATGACATTTTGAAGAAAAAAAGTTTCCTTTGAATTTGTTTGAAGCTTTTTAAAATATTAATAAAATCCTTTAATTGGTATTTTATACGTTTTTGACCCAAATTTTAAGGTAAAAGTGATAAATTCAGGCCTTGGATTTTTACAGTATTTGTCAGAACTCTGACTTGTCAATCACTCTGCCACAAAAGTCTGGATCTGTAATGTTTTCATTTTCACGCTTGACTTTAGTTTTATTGAAAGCTTTAATCAGTCTGAACACTGACAGCATTTGTTTTCGTCATAAACATGAGTTACTTTTGTCAGTTAAGGATCATGGCTTCCTCTTGTTGGAACCTACAGCTCCGGATCTGCATAATTTGAATCAAATCTTGTTCCTAATGCTGAAAATCTTGAGTTACTGGCGTGGAAGAGCAACTTATAGTGTCCCACTTTTTACATTTGTTTGGCTGCTAACTGTTGTGGAGCATCTGCTGCAGGATGAGATCGGCCTGTTTGTCCCCCTGCAGGGCGGCGGCCAGCAGCACAGATGTTGAGTGTGCATGTGAGCATGCATGTGTGATGCAGGCTTGAGCAGATGGTTGAAGTCCAGCATATCTCTATTTTTGTGCAGGAGATCTGTACCTAATGTTCAAAGAAGTAAAGAAAAATTGAAAAAAGATGAGACTTAAGATCAACTTGTTTTCAAAAATGTCTTGAACGTCATATTAACTTTGATAAAATCAAATATTTTTAATGTAAAGAAATAGGTTTTTTTCTTAAATAATGGAAGCTCATGTGAGGTTACAGTACTCTCAGAAAATGTCAGTAATGCCCTTTACATGTTCAAATGTTGCACTTTTTGGAGACAAAAATCATTTAACAGAATTTCATCTTTGAATCCCCGTAGCGGCTCTCACCCGGGAACAGTGTAGTTTGAAGGTTTGGTCGATGGGAATAAATGTCTCAACTCTGTCAGGTTAGTTTGCTTTCACACACAGACCTGGTTTTATCAAAGATGGGTGCAGTCCAGACAGTTCCAACAGCTGCTCACTAGGGGGCAGTGATGAGCTCTGATCAAGACATAAAAAGAACCACAAAGAAGAGAACCAGCTCCATGGCTGTAACCATTAGCACACAGATTCTGGCTGTGAGACGCTTTACATCATGACTGATGCAGTTTAGCTTTTGCTGTTCAGTCAGTTTTTACACTCAAGTGAACCGCGCCTCAGTCTGCTTACAAGTGAACTGAGACTTTTTACCCTTTTAGCTTTTTAGGGACAGTGTAGACAATATTGGAATTACTGTAATTCTTCAACCGTTTACGCAATTAACAAAATTCCAAAGTGGAGAAAAGCGCTGACATGCAACACTGTACAGTCATGACGCGTTTACACAATTTTGACGGGCAGAAAAGCGGTTTTATGCCGATACCGATACAAAGCCACTTTTCTGCCATTTAAAATCTGTTGAAGTTACATTAACTGCTTAAATGGTCAAAGACGAGCGTGAGTTATTTTGCTGTCACCGGTGACAGCATCAGTGTAAAAGGGTTAAGTGGACCCAAGTTCACATCAGAGTGAATTCTTCCTTACAGTACATGAAGACCTGCTCTGATGTCTTTGGTGTTCTTTGCTTACAGACCAAAAGAAGATCCGATAACTTTTGCGTCATGTTGAGATCAAAAGAGGCGATTCAAAGAACTGTTGGGCGTAGATGTTATGTTTGGTTGACCTGTAAGCCGTAGCCACTTGCACCTGTATGGGGGTTGACCAGTACAGAGGAACAGCTGCATCTTAAGGGGAGCACAGGTGTGTCTTGTAGTTCCCTTGAAAGTCATAGAACCATCTTTAGAGACATCATGAAAATGGCATGTACAAATGCTGTACGGTAAGTGCATGAAAGACTAACGCACCTATGACCTATGGGTAATCTGGGGTGGAGGAAAAAAGTAAAAATGCATACGACACACCTGCGTCTCACCTGCTTCACCCTCACTTACCCTTGCGTGTGGCTAAAGTGTTCTCTATGGCGTGTCGCCCGCAGCAAAAATGTGCATGAAGATTTTCACTCTACAGTCTCAGCACGTGCTCTACAACCTTGATATTTTGTATGGGACATCTGTATGCCCCGTGCAGGTTTGAGCATTTTTTGCCCTCAGACGTCCTGTATCCACTCATAAGGGTAATTGGGCTTAAATTCCAAGAAATTGAATTCATTGTGTAAAACACTGAAAAACTAGACTGATCTGAATCTTTCAGAGATTCAGCTGTGAGCTGTGACTTTATGTTGCATTAGAAGTTTGTGAGCTTCAGTCTGAAGTGTCTATCACTGATGAGTTCCTGTGAGGAGGCTTGATTTGGAGCTAAGTATCTGGGTTGGATTTATTTTCCAGGAAGGACGTCTGAGATCTGCGGAAATTGTTGGAAATGATCAGTGGGGCTTGTGCCTTGAAGAGCAGCTGTGAAAACTCCTGTATAATGAGGGACTGTAGACACCCCCCCCGCCAGTGAAAGAGGAGTTCTCTGGAGGAAAAAGAAAGTTGTCTCAACCGAAGTCAAAGCCAAAGGAAGAACGTTTTGTCTCTTTCAGATGTCTGTTGATGTGCTGTCAGACTTCACGCTGTGACTTCAACATTTACATGCAGGCTTCCACACAATCTGGACCTCCACAATAAAAGCCTTGTGGTTAAAATGTGGAGGTTGATACCAGATAGCAGTAACTCAAACCCAGCACTCTTCCACAAGCACAAAGTGATTAATCACCATGAACATATTCCAGTTTCATTCAGAAGGGAGATGGATTTCCTTCACTGCAGACATTTCATTTTCTAAGATCGCTACAACCCTTTTATTCTCTACGTATTGATCTATTATACTAAGTAAGAGCAAAATTTGTTGTTTTAACTGTAACTACTAGAGGTTTAATGATTAATCGCTTAGTTGATAAATCGATTAATCCAACCAGATCAATTCTGTTTGAGGCATGTTGTCAATCAAATCAAATCAAATCAAAGCTTAAAAAATAATTTCAAAATTAAATAAAACAATTATAACTGATCTTGAAAAATACCTTTGAGACTGAGGTACAGTCAGTTTATTTAACTATAACTTAAAAACGACCAAGTACCTGCACAGCGGACAACAGACATGTGATGACAGCAAAAAATAATCAACCGTCATTCCAGTCCAAGGAGTGGAAACACTTTGAATTTAGCAAAGTCATGTGACCATAAAATATGGTAGAATGTTCTAATAATGTTCGCTTTGGATTATTTTGATGTGGAAAAACAACAATGGGCTGAACTTTATCAAAATGTGAATGGATTTGACGTTCATTCTTGTTTACTTGTTTGTTGGTAAACACATTTCATTTACTCTTGATTATCTTCCAAGAAATACAAGGAATGTGGAAAACTTCACCTGCACTGTAGCAGGTATTTATCTCTGAGTCACACTGGTTGAAGTTTTGGATAAAGATGTTCTGGTTCCATTTTAGCTCAGTGAATCGGAACGTTCAAAATGAACCAATATTGACTGAATTGCATCAGCATCAATAAATTAGGATATGAATCAAATCGTGAGTAAAATGAATTGCTACAAACCTACTTAATGTGCATCAGTTCCTCCTAAAAAATCCTTTTCAGATACTTTTATTTACTCAGTTTAGTCAGAACTCTTCCCTCCATATTTACTCCTTGTTAAGAACTGAACTCCTGGACTTCCTGTCATTTTCATTTGACTGCTCTGTGGTTCTACAGTCACATGTCTTGTTCCTCTTGCCCCCCGAGTTCAGTTTTGATCTGAAAATGATTGTTATTTAAATATCTAGAGGATCAGCCTATTATTTTTGAAATCCAGACTTTAATTTGTGGCAAATGGGTGAACATTTCAGTGCAAATGATCTTTCAGGTGTTTGCTGTCCTTCTGTCGTCATGTTCCTGTGTTTGTTGGCTCACACCTCACCTGTAAATGGTTGAACTCACTTGCAGTCATGGTGCTGGGGGGCTTTTTTCAGAGGTTGACCTGCATGGATTTTCAGCCTCCCAGCAGAGGTCCTGGCTGGGCTGTCGCTCCTACACATTGGGTTAAATTGCCCGTTGAAGCGCCTGATCATGGCTGCCAGTGGAGCACCTGGGATGGGCACCTGTCCAGGTTGTGCCCTTTCTCTGGCCCACTGACAGCTGGGAGGATTCGGAAAAATGATGCTGGAAAAGGTTTATTTGATAGAAGAGAAGCATTTTAATAAAAACCCTGTTAGTTTTAAAGTTTCTGGAGATCCTGCAGCAGATTGAAGTTCAGGAGCTGACTTCAGGAGCAGTGTCGGTCAGAGCATGAGCGCCAGCGGGTTGACTAACATCCGTGTTCATCCCTTTCATCCCGCCGCTGCAGTGAGTCTGCCGCCCAAGTAAACAGTTGTTTTGATGTGCGTCAAAGGAAGCTTTAGAGATCCAGAGCCAATCAGAACGCTGGTTTGTAAGTTCTCCTGCTCTTCTGCAGCTGTTCTGCACATGCAGGGCATGCGGTCTGGCTTTGCACACTCGTGCATACGGTATTCATGTGAGTGAACATGTGAGGGGAACACATAAACCCAACGTGGCCCCGCCTGGTTCTGGTCTCAGTTTTCACCCGCTCCTTTTCCCGTCTTATCTTCCTTCACTCGTCTTCCGGCCCCTCCGCTCTTCCTTCCTGTCGTGTTTTCCTTGTTCTTGGAGCCGTCGCCATGGCAACAAGAAGCAGCGTTGGCCAGAAAATTTTTGGAATCGACATTTTTTATTCCAATTCAGCGCTGTGGGGTCGGATTGGACTCCCAACCCTAGTGGGGGTTGGGCGTGTACACATAACTGTTTGTTAACCTGGGATTAGACAATAATCTGACAATGATGCAGAATAATCTGACACATCTGTTATTTTAAAGGCAACATGTCCTTACTTTAGCATTTTTTAAATCTTCTCCTGAGATTTCTACTCTCTTACTATTCTACACACTATTTGTTCTAGTTCTTCCCCTCTAATGACCTGCACCCGCCCAACTATTGAAGGAGGAAAAACTCAGTTTCACACGTTTGTGCTAATCACCGTTAATCTGGAGACTTTCATCATTCTCTGTATCACCTCTCTCAGCAGCCTCCGTTCCCTCACGCTGGGCCTCTTTATATGTGCTGCTATGGTTGCAGGGCCAAGTGCCAGCGCCAGGATGGGGGGATGGTGCAGGCAGCCCACAACTCCACGCAGTTCTACATCCAAACCCCACCAAATCAGGATTTCACCAATTCATACGTTTCATTTAGAAACGAAAGCTAGTAATCCCGTCACAGAGATGAGCTATTTTCCCTCCGTGGTTTAAACAATCTTTCAGAGACTTTATTCTTCCTCCTGAGAAGGTTTTGTCAATCAGGCACAGCTTCTCTGAGCAAAGCAGGTCACGGACACAAAGCAGACAGTCGCTGCAGACACAGGTACAATAAGGCCATTGTTCTCCATGTAACTCTACCACACACATGCACACACACGCTGGGCTTCCAGTGGATTCAGAGCACGGAACAAGCACAGCATCTGTGCTACAACAATCACGCAAACACACACTGAGCATCAGAGCAAAGCTTTGCATGGCCTCGTGCCTGTAAATAGGCGAGACACAAAGAGACCTCTGACGCTTCAGAAAGACGTGGAATAAAGGCTGGACCTGTGGGCACCTGCTGTCAAAGAGTAATTGATTAGAACCTCAATATATCAGTTTAAAACTCTGCTTCCTGCACTTTTATTGTCACAAAATTCCTGATCAGGAAGTCTGTCTTCAAGACCCAATCCGATGAAAAGTGGGTTTTTGGTGTTTTGCATTTCTGAGTATTTCTTCATTCAGATCGTTGTGAATCAGAACCAGATGAAAAAAAATCCTGATTGACAAAAGGGCCTATTTGTGATGTAGTAACAAATATGGGTGACGGGAAGGGGGAGGCGGGGTTGCTCCGTGCCAACGGTCCCGCCCACAACTCTGAAGTGAATTTCTGATGAACTCCTGCTGCTCTGCAGAAACTATGTTCTAGAAAACGACACAAGCATTGCTTTAGATTCTGGCAAAAAAACAGCATACTTCTGTTTAAAAGACCACTGGGAGCATTTTAAAAATAACTCAAATGATGATCGGAGTCAGACTTAATGAAGACAATATTCACTGACTGCATTCATGTAGATCCAAACAGAAAAAGGAGCTTGAAAGACATTTTATTGTTCTGCAGCTAAATGTAAAGCAGATTCCTAATAACCTGCTGTTAAAGATGTATTCTATCATTTTTTATTCCTTATTCTTGCCAAATCAGGCTCAAGTTGCTGAACTTTTGTGCTGCATAGTTTCAGGTCTGCAGCACTGAGGTACTTTTATTTACATCAAGATCCTGTCTGAAGAACTCTTGATGTGACTGACTGTGACTGTTTGGCTGCTTCAGAGAGCAGTTTGTTGCACAGTATATATAAATAATGGTTAACAGAGTTACCGGCAGTTTACTGACCTCCAGTAAATAATCAAACGTTAAAGTCCTTCATGAAAATGTAGCCCCGCCCAGTTTCTCTGTTTACCCATATGCATTATGCTCCCTCATAAAAAGGTCCAAAACAAATCTTATTTTTAAGAAATGAGACTCTTTGTATTTAAAAAGGCTTGTTTCACGCAATATTTTGAGCTTTTAAGTGCATTATAATGTTTATTCCTCATGAAAAACACACCCAAAGCGCGTCCTCACATTGTGACGTCACAAAATGGGAAACAGCCCCTTCCAGGGAGAATCTGTGCTGCCAGCACAGCCCCCAGGCTAACACAAACACTTTCTCCGTGGAGCTAACGGTGATCGACAAAACACTTTCTTTTTATATGCACAATAATCCACATTGGACAAGCATAAAGTGAATTTTCATTTAACTTGTTTGAGTTTTCCCCTAAAATAGTTTCACTCACATTTTTAAGGCAAATTATTTTTAAAAAGGTTCATTTAACTTCAGATGACTTTATTGACATAAACCTGCATTACAATTAATTTGATACATGTAATTCTGAGACTCCTATCTCATTGGCATGACCCAAACTTTACTTCTTTTAAACAAATAAACCTGTTGTATGTAACTTGGTCCATGTTTTCTGCCCTGTAGTTCATCTTCATTCCACTAGGGGCACTAGTGGCAGTAGAAGGGCTTTTCCATCTCATTTTAAACAGCTGCTTCCATCAAATTTCAAAAACACTTTTGGCGGGAAAAGTTTAGCTAACTGTCAAAACTTCGTGGTGAGAATAACTTATCAATTACTGGTCATTTTTAAAATGATTACTTTCTGTATTGAAAGGATGTCACATTTGTTTATACTGAACTCTTTATAATACAGTTACTTCATGTTAAAATGTGTGGATCAGATTGGAGACAGTGGCTAAATGAGGTGCTTTTTTTCCTGAACACTCGTGACAATATTTTTACATCTTAGACACCCAACAACCAATAAGTGATTTTTTGTTTATTTCATCAAAGGGTTTAAAAAACATCTTAATTCTCCCCAAAAATGAACTTTTTGCCATTTAATTGCTGTTGTGGGCTTTACCGGGTTAAAGCAGTTTTTGTAACTAAATACTGACCTCAATCCAAATGATCATCGGAAACAACAATCTGTTGTTTCCTGTGTGTTGTTTTAACGCTCTCACTAACTATACTGATAACAGGATTAATTGATCCGAATCAGTAATTTTCTATGAAAAAAAATGTGAAAAAAAAGGTTGTTTCTTGTTTTCTTCTCATTCAGTGGGCGTTCTTTATGCATTTTTGTTGCTGGTTTTTGTCATCCAACAACAAACAAAGAAAAGACAAAATGCAGATCCATTCAATAGATGCAAAGCTGGCTTTGTGATGGAGCAAAAAGACAAAACCCGGGTAAAAGAAACTACAAGGTTCAACCTCATGCAGATGAAGACTTTGATGTACTTTACATCCTTTTTGTGGTTTTAGTGGATTTGTTTCAACCATTTTGAACAGGAGCTTTCCTTAACGTCTCTGGAAGTGAACAGCAGCTCCTGCTCGCTCTTATTCTACTTCAGTGATGTGTAGTTCCTCCTGTGAGAGTTGATCTGCAGCAGTAAATGAAGAGGTTCCTGCTGACGCTGCATGATATGAATCCATTACACGCCTCCACGGAGTTCACACACTTTTCCCACAAAGCCTTCACTCCTCTCTCATTGCAGTTTGCTGCTCTCCTGCATCTTTAATTTGATCTCATTCCCGTTATCTTTCTACATTCATTCATAAATGTATTGATTGCAGATGACAGAGAAAAGTGCAGGTGTTGAGCAGAACTGAGACTTGTGTCTGTTGGATCAGCTTCAGATCAGGCTCTGCTGCTGTGGGATGGGTTTCCTGTGATTGTGAATTCACCCTCCTTCTCTGTAACGGACGGGAACGACCATGGAGGCTCCAGGAAGTGCTGTGAAGACCCAAGTCAAATGTTAAACTCACAGTCTTCTTATTGTCTCTGTTACTGCCAAATTTGGAGCTGGTCCTCATGCCAGTTTGCATGTATCCGACCGGTGACGGGTCCAAATATTTGCACTATTGCTGGCCTTTGGAGTGGCTGATGAAATTCTAGGGGTGGCCGTGACCCCTCCTGGCCCTTATCTTTCCTGTATCTGCTCTCATTAGGGTTCATGGGGCTGGTGGACCAATTCCACCTGCAACAGGACACATGTAGGGCTCATATACAAAAGCTGGAAGAGCTGTGTGGTGATAGTTTTTAGCAGAGTCCATTTGAAACCAGTTCTTCAGCTGCAGCATGTTGACTGGAAATGATGTCACTAAACCACAGATGGACACAACCCTCTGAAACTGATGCTCCTTTACCACAAACATAACATTCGTATAAATCAGGGCTGTCAATGTTAACGTTTTAACTCACGCAATTAATTAAAATAAAAACAAATGCGTTATCATTTATTAACATATTAACTGCACATCAGAAGCGATGATCCGCCCAGTGTATTTTCTACGTCAAATACAATCACAAATACGATCTCTATTCAGCAGTCTTCTATCTACTTGATTAATAACGATTTGAATAAAGAAATACTCAGAATTACATTTTTAATTGTGTTTATGTTTGTCCTCCATCATCAGAAAAATGTCACAAGAACATAACAAAAACACCATTTCTGCCAGAGTGGGCCTTTAATCTCACTTCAAATTAGTGATAGTTTCCTGCAGATGTCCTTTTATTTTCCTTTAAAAAATGTTTTACAAATAACTGAGACTAGTTAATAGAAGAACAAGCTTGAAAGAAATATATATTTTTAAACACTTCTTGCTATCTTTTAGCTTTTTATTTCCTAAACCCAACTAAATCATATCCTGCTCTGTCAATTTTTCATTTTCTGAGGCTGGTTTTTATCTTCCAGGCTGCTTCTGGTATTTTTAGACTGAAATGAAGAAATGAAACACAGAGGATATCAGCTTTCGCTGCCACGTTCTGGCAACAGTCTTTCTTTCTATTCTCCTCCACCTTCTTCCTTTAGTTTAATGCAATCAAAGCCAAGTGGCAGGACAGTTTTGGTGCAGATGTTTCGATGTGAGATCTTTTCTTCTGCTCTTACCATCCAGTTCTTCTTCTATTCATCCGTTCTCGTCCTCCTCACATCTCCTTCTTCAATCTTCATCCATTTGTGTCCGTGTTTCCCAGCAGACGGACAGAAATAGCTCCTGTGTGTACCAGGAGTGATCCACTCCACAGGCACACACCCTGTTAGAAACCTGACATTTACTCTGTCAAAGATGCACAAGCTGACAGATCAAAGTCATGCTGAACGGAGCTTTCCTAAAATCCTTGAACTAGGAATGTGGGTCTCATTTTATCCCAGAACAATTGCTACTCTAATGTGTTTTGGGGTGTTTGGAAATGATGTTGCATCCAAGCAGCTATTGCACTAATAATATAATCTTAGCCTTGATATCTAAGGAACTGAACCAAACTCTTCTGAAACCTGATCCTTTAGAAGTGAAAGTTTTGATACTGCAGATCATCAGGACTCTCCAAGACTATTCATTTACATTGATCCAGTTCATGGGACTGCAGGCATGTGTTGCTTTGTTCAAGGTCAAATGCTAAGGAATTGGAGCTTCACAGTGCTCTCATTGGTCATACTGAGTGAAAATGCACTTTGTCTCATTTATTTGTTGATAGTTTGTTTACAATAAAGGCTGGATGCAAAAATGTGTACAAAACTCGCTTAATCCTTCAAGATCTAAGCTTAAGCTCCAGTGTTTGCTTTCAGAATTATCGTTATTAGGTTGCTGCAAAGCTGTGCTTCTCTGCTTCAATATCTGTTTGAATTTTGTTAATTGCACATATGGTTGTGGAGTTACGGTAGTTCCAAAAATGTGAGTTATTTTCTCCGGTGACATCTCTGGTGTTTAAAGGTTAAAAATTGCCAGCAGAGAATTTTAGTGTAAAATGTCTTTAAAACCTACCAATAAAAACACATTCAGTTTTTGAATTATTCCTACGGAAGAAAACGTTCATTTGTTGTTAGCATACTTGTGGTCAAGTGAAGCCCCAACAAGCTTTCCAGAGCATTGCTTCATCCTCAGTGACATACACACTTACAGATAGTTTTAGTGTTGTGGAGGATCGTAGAGAGGAGCACCTGCATCTAAAGGGGAGTTCAGGTTTTTCTTCAGTTCCCTTGAGGCTTTTACAGCCACTTTAAGGGACGTCATGAAAATGGAACGTACCATTGTTGTGTGTGTGGTAAGTGTATCATGAAGTATTTGTAAGGCGGACAGAAGTTGGATGCACTTCTGAGGGACAGGTGATGCAGTCCTAACCCCACACTCCAGTCACTTAAACTAGTTACAACTGTCTGTGAACAGCATTAACAGGGCCCTTGTCCAGTCTCAACCATGATGGGAATTATAAATAGGAAAATCCATACGATATGCCGGCGTCTCACATACTTCTGTGTTGTATACAGAAGTCGTCCACAGCACGAAATGTGCATGAACAGTTTTGCTTTAAAGGCTCACTGATTGGTCTACAACCTTGATATTTTGTGCAGGTTGTCTGTACGCCCCGTACAGATTTGCTTGTTTTTTATCCGCAGAAAACCCGTATCCATGCTGGAATGTGCTGCAAATGAATAATTGAGAAAGTAATTTTTTTGTTATGAGAAGCCGTCCCTTAAACACAAATCTATTGCGCTTCACATCAAACAGCCGCTGCGCTCTAAAACCTTCAGATGTGGATCAAAATCCAGCTTGATTGAACTTTTATAGCTGTGTGCTGTGACACACAGACGGGTCAATAGAGAAGAGGCTTTCATCAAAGCAAAGTCAACAAAACCTTCAAAAAGTCTGAGTTGGTGCTGTAAATTAAGTGGAAACTAACAGGAGCAAATTCGGTTCTGTGAATTCTTCCAGATGCTTTTTGATCCGCAGACTTTAATGCAGCGGTGTCGGGATCTTTTTTCTCTTTACTTCCACTGATAAAAAAGTGTTCTCTTTTTATTTTTTTTACAAAACAAACAAATTTGTCCCTCAAAAGGTTTGGACAAGCAGCGCCAAGCTTGACAGCATCCATGACACTCTGCCCTCTGCACGCCGTGACAGCGGCTGTTTACTGATAACGGATAAGAAAGTCGTCAGCCTTCTCAGAGAAGCGGCATTTGCACATAAATCTAAAAAAAAAAAGGATTCAATCCATTTTTAACATGTTGAAAAACAGGTTCACAATTTAAAACTTTTTCAAGAATGGATGTGGCTGCAAATATCTCTTCTGCTTTAGATTCAGACCATAACACTTTGGGCAAAAATCCAAAGAACTGCAGCCTGATTGAATACTTTATAAAGGGCATGCCATGTTGTTTAAAAGGGCTCTGTAGTAAACAGAAATATAGTGTATAATTATGGGAGGACAAATATTTTTTGACAGTACTGTTAATGGGAAATGTATTGTGAGTAGCCTTTTGGCTTTTTGGTCTTATTTTTTCGTGTTTAAACACAAACCTTATATAACCCTTCGTATCATGTTTGATACAAGAATTTCGGAGATCCCTATTTGATTAACATGATCAAAACTTTCCTGGAAAACCCATTGTATAAAACTTGGTCAATGTTTCTTACCCTGTAGTTCATAAAATTTCCACTAGAAGGAGTAGAAGGGCCTTTCCTGCTCTTTTCAAAATGGCTGCCTTCGTGAAACCTCAAAAACACTTTTGGCGGGAATATGGTGAGAATAACTCAGTAATTCTTATTGTTTTTTTGAACGGCTTCATTGCTGCATTGAAAGAATGAAAAATTTGATGAAAGTTTATGCTTTATAATACAGTGATATCTAGTGCTTTAAGTGGGCTGGTGCTCACCAGTGCTCAGTACCGGCACTTCTAAAAAATGGCTCTTTAGAGCACCACCGCTTCTCCACAATGGGTTTTTTTCAGTCCAATAGCAAGCTCCCGTCTCAACTTTTCAGAATATTCCAGTCCCATTCATATACTTGGATTGTTGTTGTTGTTTTTAAAGAAGATTAAAAATATGATATTAAAAAATGTGTGCCTAAACGCTTGCACTGTGTGCTTGTATCACAAGTTGCTGGCAGCGTCAAGTGTCAACCATGGACATAAGCGTGTTTGAGATGACCCGTTCAGGCGCAGCGCTGTGCAGATCGACCGATGTGCGGGTCTGCTGGAACGTTTTTCACTCCGACGTCACATGTCTGAATGACTACTAAACAATGCATTGTGGGAAACAGTGTCCTGACAGTTTATGTTGTTCGATGTGATGCTGATCAGAAACGGCTGGAGCTCAATGAAGAACATCTGTGTATTTTGTAACTCTTTTAGCAAAAAGTGAATCACTCAGATTACTTTATCATGAAAAATTATTTTACTTCTGTTCTGGTTTAGTTTTCATTTATACGTTGTGTATCTTTTACAGGACAGAAGAAATGTACTTCGTCTTAAACGTTTTATGTATGCTTCAACAAGTGATGCAAAGTGAAAGTAAACAAATGCTTTTATTTTCATGTGTATTTTAACAGTCTTTTGATCAACACATTTCATTTAATTACAGCATCATTTAAGTTTTCCCATTTCAGGAAAATTTTACCATTTTTGGTACACAGTTGTTAGTTTGCTGATCATTAAATCAAATGAAAATCAATGCTGTGATTGTTCACCCATTTAAAATAATGTTGTGTACAAAGTAAATTTATGACTATTTATTCATAGTCTTGACCTCAGCTCCCTTTTTCCTATTTTATATTATGAGGCACAGAAAAATGGCTTCTTTTTATTGATCAATATTTACATTCAAGATTCTGCAAGACCTCCATGAAAGAGACTTCAGCCACCTCTTGTTGTCCACTTATAGCACTGGTTACACCATGTTAAAGAGTGTGGATCAAATGTGAGACATTGGGCTAATAAGGTGCTTTTTTCATGAACTCATGTCAGAATTTTGCATCTAAAACTAACATTGTTGTAGCAAAAACTGATGTTATCAATCATAACTGATACTATATCTCAATAAAAAAATTATGTTGGACATTTTTTATATCTTTACATCTTAATACAAATAATTTTCTATCCATTCTTTGATGTAGTGGGTTTTACAGGGTTAAAGAGCCAGTTATGACCAGGGCCAATATTGGAATAAATCTGATTTAAAAGTTGACAGTAACACAGTTCAGATGCACATAAAAGTCTCAGATCTATCTAAGCATCATATTCAGCAGAGAATCTTCCAGATCTGAGTCCTAATAAAGCTCATAAAGCAGGCTGCCAGCCCCGCCCTCCTCCCCGTGAATTGGTGTCACTGACTGCTGTAGAGAAAGGTTCCCTCTCTGCTATCATCGCCACAGAATAAAGCACCTCTCTGACTCAGAATCAGCCCATTTCCATGACACCCTGATAGTTGAGATGGTAGTTAAGGTTTAATAAAGTCAGCAGCATTTGACTGGAAAATGAGATGTTTTCTTAAGAGAACATTTAGTTCTGATGACAGCGTGGATCATGTTGCATAAGCTTTCATGACCTCAATAGAGAGATCTGCAAAAAGTACATTCACAGCTTTTTTTTTTAACTGGGAAACCAAAGCCTAATAAACTGGAGGAAACTCAGTTTATCATGAATTAAAGGCTTTCCTGCTTTAAATGCTCAAATCAACCCAACCAGTACTCATCATGGAAGCTGTAAAAGACGTTTTAGGGCAAAATCCTTTTCATGTGGTGCTGCTGTTGGGGCATATCGAAGACTCCCCATACCTCCCAGCTACTGCCCTCTGACCATGTCAAGAGCTCTGCTTTGTTGTTTATTTGTTGATGCACAGTTTCAGAAGTACACAAACTAAATAACTGTTCAAGATGTTAATCTCTTCCCCAGACAGCTGGGTTAATAAATCAAGTTCACGTTCGCTGAAAATGCAACTTGGCTTTCAATATCCTGTCAAAATGTCTTGGAAATGATTATGTCCTTAAACTCCAGACTTTTCAGAATAGCTCATTCAAAGCCTAAAATAAACCTCAATCCTACTGTTTCTGTCCATCATCTTGTGATGTGAATTTGTGGTCTTGTGATTGATCAGTTTTGCCCATGTTAGTTGGACAAATTAACTATCTTTTGGCTACAATTTATTTAGATTTTGTGCTGTGTCATCAAATGTCATCAGAATTTGTTAGAATGCAACAAAAGAGTAAATGTCCTAATTTGTTGTATATCTCAGACACAAATCTAAAGTAAAATCCTGCTGAATGATCCCTAAAAAATGTGTTCTTGTTTGTAAAGTTCTTTTCCAGGCTGCCTTCTCTTTTTCCACGCTCACATTGTTGTTCAAGGGCAATGGCTTCTGGGAAATCTAAAAAACTAGATCAAGCTGCAAACAGAGCTTTGCTTCAGAAAGGCCTCCTCTGGGAGCGCACGAGGCGTTCACAGCCTCAGCCTTCAGTGGGAGGTTTCACAGGTTCCACCAAAGTGATGCTCCTTTACAAAAATGCATGTAGACTGTTGGTTTTATGAAAAAAGAAAAAATGTAGACAGATTTTATGAAGCAAAGGGAAAAAATGACTGCTGACCACATTTAATGCTACAGAAGTCTGTAAAGAATAGTTCCATATTGATCAATGACCACTGGATCTATGACTCTTATTTCTGTCATGCATGTGCGCTGAAATCTTTAGAAATCCTGTGAGTCTTCCTTTAATTGACATTAGACTTTGTTGGACTGAATCCTGTTTGGATTCAGGGTGTTAAGCAGACCCTGCAGAGACCTCTGAAGGCGACCACATGCTTGTAACATATGTCCATCCCAGCCCCACGTTAAACTCTGTTAAAGCGTCCTCCTGACCAGTGAAGCAGCCTCTGTGGGCGGCACAGATGATAATGTAATAGAATACACTACTAAACACACCTAGAATACTTTTTTATGATGGACTGGATGTAATCAGACAGCAAACAGAAAAAGATGCAAGTCTGCAATGATAGCAAACTGTGATATGTGTCACCGCCACGACTGTAACGGCGCACACGATAACTGTACGGACACTAATGGTAATAAAAAAAGCAATCAACCTGCTGCCGGTAGGTCAGCCTGATGGTCACGTGCTTTCTGGTTTATCCAAATGCAAACCCTTTTGGTAAACAGTTCATTCCTACATCCAGAGTGTGTGTGTGACTCCTGTGACGGGCAGACGTCTGGTCCAAAAATGGGAGGAAAAATTCAAACGTTTTGGAATGAGAGCAGCAGTGGTTTGGTAAAAAAAAAACACAGTCCCTTTCATGTCATCTTTTAATTTATTGTAAAAGTGCTCCCAGTGGTCTTTAAATTATGAAAACCGTTGTTTTTTAGAACATGGTTTCTGCGGAGCAGCAGGAGTTCATGAGAAATTCACCTCTGATTTGTGGGCGGGACTGTTGGTGGAGCGTCAGCCTGCACTCATCTCCCATCATCCCTTTGTTTACATTCTCTCCTCCTTGCTCACAGCCTCTCACGCCCCCAAGCTAACATTACTGGTGCAACAAAAATGGTGAGCAATATTGGCGCTTTCCAGCTGTAATGTTTTGAACCAGATTCCAGCTCAGATGAGAAAAACAAAGATGTACACGGATCTATTCTTCTGTGAGTGGATGCACCAGATTGGAGCTGAACAGGGAGCTCTTAGCCCACCCAGTGTAGTTTCTACGTCACAAAAACGACATTTTTTACTTCTATTCACAGGGATTTGAAAAAGAAATGTAATTTTAGGCTTAATTTTCTTCATAAATGTCCTCCATCGTCAGACAAATGCCAAAAGAACATGTTCAAAATCCCCAAAACACAGATTTCTTTAAAGTGGGTCTTTAAGGTGACTGCTATTTCCTCTACAGCTCTTTCGATTGCTTTAGCATAAAAGCTGATCAAAGTGGAAGAGAGAAAAAGTGAAACCTCTGTCACATGACCTCTGCAGATCAAATCACTTGTCTTTCAATAAAAACAATCAATATTTGAGCAGATCTAACGAAGGGTTAAAGGGCTCATGGGAATTTCTCTGTGAACCACTTTTCTCAACAGCAGCTCCAGATTAAGGAGGAACTGTGACTGTTCTTCAGGAAGGTGATGGCATTATTTTCTCATTGGATTTGGGGGGCGCCCATGTTTGGGTGTAGAGGGTGGCGGCAGCCGTGCCAGCGCTGTTGTTTGTTTCCAGAGGCAATCCCCAGCCTGGAAGCAGCAGATAAGAGGAAGCGGTCGGAGCAGAAGTAAGAGGATGACGGAGAGGGGCGCGGGATCGAGAGAAAGGGGAGTTCAAGGGCCAGCCAAGACTGAAGAAGATGATGATGATGGTGGTGGAGGCAGAGGGGGTGGAGCGGGAAAACAGGAACGGGTGCAGGAGGAGGGGAGTGATGCGGTGCGGTGCTTAGAGAAGGAGGAGGAAGATTTTTTTAGAGCGAGCAGGAGGAACAGAGATAAATGCTGGTGAAGGCAGGAGGAGGAGGAGGAGTGTAGCGGGTGAGTCATGCCCAGGGAGGCCGCAGGGCCTCTGGGGAAGCGGCTCAGTGGCGGTCCCAGGCATGCAGAGGCCCTCCAGAGCTTCACATGATGTTTGCGTGGCGTCGTCGGGGACGACAGTCAGACAGATAGAGGTCAGATTAACTGGGGCAACACAGTCCTCTGCTCACTGGATGAAGGTGCAGAGTTCTGTTTTATGAAAGCCTCAAGACTTTACATAAATAATGCATTTTGAATATCATCCCAGTGTGTGTCCTCTGCTCCCCCTGTCATAACAGCCCTGTGGGCTTTTAATAACACCAGGAAAAAGAGAAAAGTCAAATTAAAGAGGAGACGAATAAAAGGACAAGAAGGGGAAGATGTTTATTCTGTCATTATTGACTTATTTGTTGTAGTTGTGAGGAATCTGTCTTTGTTGACTAGACTGGAGTTCTGCAAACTCAAATATAGACTTGAATGTTCAGCTGACTTCAGCTTTAACACACAGTTCAGAAGAAAGCAGAGATTTTCACTTGAAATTTGATTTACTTTGAGTTACTGCTTCCCTTCTTTAGTGCTTTTACAAACTGAGAACCTCCTGTACAAACATTCTGCACAACAGATACAGCACAGAGGAGATTGATTGACAAGGTCAACAGCCAATCAGGGCACAGAACAGAGTGGGCTGTGAAAAACAGAAGTAAACAAAATTGCACTGAATAAAATCCACAAGACTGTGAAATATTAGTCGTGTTTGGCAAGATTTGGAACTCTCCCTTCTCCGAATTCTCCAAACTAAACTCACAGCGCCAGAAGAAGAGCTCGAAAATGAACATTTCTGCTGATGATTTGTTTGGTCTCCTCTTCCTCTCCTCTTCCTCCTTTTGCCCCCCCTCCTCATTTGTAAACTCAATGACAAACATGCACGTGCTCGTGCGCTCTCACTGGCGAGGACTTGTGCTGATTTGCTTCTGATTGATCTATTGGTTGGTCAGCCTCTGTGTGATTATGAAGCGCTGCCCTCAGGTCTGAACTTGGAGGCTTCTGTTAGAACTCACACCTATGAAACATTTTAATGAACAGTCTCTGATCGCAGTGCTTCTGACTGGATTCACGTGGTTTGTAGCCCACAAACTCCCCCCTTAACCTCGTGTGTTCTGCTCCTCATCTCTGTCCCTGCTGTTGTTTCCACAGGATTTGGGAGCTTCTTTTTCTGTTTCATGTCCTGACAGAGGCGAGGAGTCCATCACATTCGAGCTCTTTAATCTGCCGTTTAGCATTCATAATTTGAGCGTGCGTACTTTGTGTTTGACTACGTTTACTGCAGGACAGTGGCGACATCCACGCCCGCCAGCCGTCTGTAGCGTTGTTACCGTTCTGCATTCATGCACTTTGCTGATGGATCTCTGACAGACTGGTACAGACAGGTACAGGTCTACCTGCCTTTTGTCTCTCATTCTGAGAAACTCTAGAAAGAGTCCTTCGATGCTGAAGGTTCCCAGACTGAAGGGGTGCAGGCAGGCGGGGGGACGACTCACAGCTCCCAGTCTTTTTTCATAAAAAATAAGGTTTTTAGACAAATACAGAAAGGTCTTCGTGTAGCTGTGATTTTTAATAAGAAACCATTCAAACTGTCATTCAAAGAACATTTGTTGCAACAGGAGAAAGATGTTTTTATAGCAGTTATTAGGAAACAACAATTTTGACAAACACTTTTACATGACCTCAAATAGGTTTATTTTTCCTGTTTAACTAGTTACTTTTATTAAAGAATTATTCAGTACAAACAGTTTCTTGACATTTCTGCTTCACTAGGTGATTATAAAAATGCTTTTTAAAGTAACCTCCCTCAGCGTGTTAGTTTATTGTGCTGATTCAGTGCTTTAACATTGGGATCCTCTGTCAGTAATAGAATGATAAGGTCTTTAGATGCTTTAGAGCAGCCAAAACAAAACGTAGTGCTACGTTGGACACGTTGGACGTGTGTTCAAAAACTTCATACTTCACCACCAAATCTGAGTCCCTGATTGGTCAAAGGTCAACCAGGTTTAAATGTTCAACATTTAGTGGCTGTTCGTTTTCTACGTAGAGCCCTTAAAAAGTTATACGAAGATGAGAGTTTCTAAAGCGGAAGTCTGAAACGTGCATTTCCGTGTGTTCACATAGAGCTTTTAAAAGTAGTCGCTTGAACAAGCGTTGCCGAAGCGTTGGTGTGAACGTAGCTTAACAGAGTTGAAAGTCAGACTCTTCCTCGGCTTCCTGGTCTCTGTTAATATTCCAGTCTGGGATTGTCCCTCGTGTGTTGCCACCAGACCTTTTTCTGACTGGTGATGTACCGTCTGTGTGTCTCAGCCTCTTAGACATTCAGGCATTCAGTAGCATCTTTAACCCGGTTTGAATTCATCATATTTAAAACTTTTCTTGACCAACGACCTCAGAAGTAAAGCGAGAAATAGGCGTAGGTGTCGGTCACTATAGTGTCAGTCACTGCAACATCCGGTTTAGAACGCCAAAGAGGGGAGTAACTGCAGGAATATCTCTTTATTGGGTTTTCAGATTCTCTCGGTCCTCACATGATGACTGATCCTCCTTTTCCAAATGACATTCCTGCTCGGCAGAGCAAAGAGTCGCTCTGTTTTGGATAAATCACCCTTTCATTTCAAAACTTGCCGCTGCTTTGACTAAGCCTCCAGCACGTGTGTGCATCATAAACGTGTGAGCCAGCAGGGAGGTAACCTTGATACCGGATGAGGAAGCTGTTGCTAGGCAACTGCAAAGTGTCGGAGTACCACGCACTGTGACACCTGGAACGCTTCAGTTACTGGTCTGATGAGCAGCAGGAATCGATATGTTAAAAACTGACTAACTTGACTGTTATCATTTGGGAGCTGTAGAAAGACTGTAAACGATGGGTCAGGAAGTGTGATGGTCCCAGTTAAAATACAGATGTAACAGTGCTTGATGCTAACAATAAGCAGGAACGAGTGACATGTGTCATTTTTGTTTAAATACAGAGACGTTTCTTCTTCTAGACATTTAAAGCAAGCAGCTTTTTTTCTCCTTTGCTGCCCTCAGTGAGCAGAGTAATACTTTACATCAAGGTCAAGAAGACAGCGTGTTGAGGTCGCCTTATCTCCATCGTGCCGCTCCGCTCTGTTCCACAGAGGCAGAGTCCGGACGTTCACTGATTGGTAACGGGGAGCATTCGATGGAGATGACCTGAAGGTGAAAATGTGTGTCAGATCACAGAAGTGTTGCTTTTTGTCCTGTTCATACAGCAGGTTAACAAAGGAGAGCTCTGGTTTCCATGGAGACGGCTTCTTGGGGTAAATGGTGTTTTAGAGCATGGTCGAAGCCGAGGTTACGGTTTCACGGGACATATAAATAGATTGTAGTGGAAACAATACCAGTATGACCAGGTCCACTGATGGGACAGCTATGTGAGTTAGGATAATGATGCTCTCAATCACAGAGGGCAGCTCTGAGTCCAGCCGCAAAGCTTTAGCAGCAGCAGAGACTGACTCCTCCGGTGCTTCTGCATACCTGAATCTCCGTCCTCGTAGTACTTCTGGTTCGTCTAGTTGCAGAAGCACGGCCCCTGCTGTCCCAGTTGTCCTGTGGCAGGATGGCTGGGTCAGACATGGCGTCTCAGTCTCCATTCCTATCAAGGAGGCCCTGGGTTTCAATGAACCCTCCTGCTGGCCGGAGTGGCCGTTTCCCAGCATGCAGCTGGGCCTGCAGAAGCTCTCCGCGCTGGCAGCCGTGTGCTCAGTGTAGTTAAACACGCATGTGCAGTGATACACGTGTCCGAGGATGTTTGATTGGCCACTTGCACGTCAGTCATGTGATATATTTCACAGTGGATGAGATATCCTATACTGATGCCGCTGATGCTACTGGGAGCAGAAAACTGAAAACACATGGCGCTGCCTGTCTGTGGGAGGAAGGCCATTTCAGGCCCATTTTCACTAATAGCCACCAATACCATGTTTTTGGTTATGAGTTTTTGATATTGTTTAACTGTATGACCATAATGCACAGATTTGTTTCTAAACGTTTCTTGTTTCTGAGCTTCCTCTCTGACCTGCTGCCTTTCATGCCTTCTCCATCCATCTCCGAGCTCTCGTAGCATCACGGATCCGTTCGGAAAGGCTCTCCTCACTAATTCAATCTCCGTCTTCCTGTTTACCTGCTTCTACAGTCGCATTCACGGCCGTCTGTCAGGGCAGCTGTGCAAATATGGATTGGTAGATCAGAGCTAATTACCAGTCATCGGCCCTTCCTATTCACTTCGCTAATGTTGTTCCCACAAACAAACACACCCACATGGAGCTGCAGGAGCTTTCAGCCCTGCTGATGCATTACACCAGAGCCGCACAGCAATCCTGCAGGTTTGTGCACAGCCTAAAAACCAGGGTGCACCCTTCAGCACACAATTCTGACATCAAACGACACAGTGGAAGTGTAATATATTGTGCAGCAGTTGGTTTAATTAAGTGAGTGCATTGGCGCTGTGTTTGCAGATCCTTCAGATGCTGACGTGGAGGAAAATCCTTCAGCAACAAATTCATTGAGACTTTTCAAATGCAGAGCAGTTTGATAACACCAGAAGTCTGATGCTGATGTCAGAACTGCTGTAAAGTTAACCTGCTTGGATCATAATTCTGATGTTCCTGAACTTGAGGGGATGGAGATTTTCAGGTCATGAATTTAAATGGGTCACTTTGGGTTTTTTTTCTTTTTAAAATGACTTTTACATTACAATTTTTTTTCTGTTTTCAAAAACATTTTGGCTCCTTTTCTACTACCCAAAATAAACAAATAAAAAACAAGTTAAACTTAATGTCAAATTAATTTAAGAAGTCCAGAAATAAATTGCTCTTTGGTTCTCCAGAGTAAAGGTTTTATCTGTTTTGAGTCCTACATCTCTATGCTATCATATTACTACCATAGAAGACTTTATATTAAATGTTGTGTCAGTTTTACTCCAAAAGCACCAGGACAAACATTTGCCAAAAAATCCCAGTTTTTTTATTTTTATTTTTTTGTTGCTTTTCTAGCCATTATAGCGTTGGTGTTGGTGTTGGGGTCTTCTGAGAATTTTCGACACAGTTCAGCATTTGAAAACTTTGAATTAAATACTTATTAAAGGTGGTATTGCACATAAACAGCCTGGTGAAAACTGACGAAACTGAACATCTATCAGAGCAGAGCTGGCTTGAGTTCCTTATAGAGACCATCGATCTTAGATCTGGCTCAGCAAAGACGATAGTCCTCACCTTTTAATCCTCCTTAACGTTTTTATACTTTTACTGATTACATGCTTTTAAATTTTCTTTTTTTTAACCACTTGATGCTTTTTGTTGATGTAGTGGATGAATGTTTTACGTCTTTGTGACGCAAAGTGATGCTGCGGAGCCTCTGAAGGGACGTTGATGTGAAAAAAACAACTGATGCTAACTGTTGACTGAACAGTAAAAAGTGTAACATGTCTGCTCTGTTTTTATTTAATGTGTAGGCGCTGCTGTTTTCTGTTAACTACGGTAACCATGAAGTTCAAATCACACCAACAAATCACTCAACACAAAAACGTATTAAAGATCACAACAACAATTACAAAAATAAATAAAAAAATACATTTTAGAAAACAAATTACAATTTTATAAACACAATACAAATGAAGCCTTTTGGAAAACAAAAGTAACTTTCAGAAATCAAATGAAATATTAAAAAACAAAACACAATAAGAAACCAGAAAAGTATTATTAGATATTGACGTTTGTCCATCATTTCACCAAACGTTATTTGTCATGAAGTAAAACTGGATCTTATCATTCAATCAGCTGTGTCCCACAGTACTTACCTTCTGCGGTTTCTAGTTGTGTTTTATTTTTTAGCTTTTCTTATGGATTGATGGAAATTACTTTTATTTTGTTTCGTATTATTGGAATTGTGTTTTAGTTTCTGGGATCTTGTTTTGATTTCTAAAACATAATGTTATTTTATTGTTTGCTTTGGTTTTTTATTTGTCGTTGTGCTCTTTTTGCATTGAGATATTTCTTGGTGCAATTTGGACTTCAGGGCCACTGTAGTTAACATCATCCATCCATCCATCCATTTTCTTCCGCTTATCCGGGACCGGGTTGCAGGGGCAGCAGTCTAAGTAAAGATGACCAGACTTCCCTCTCTCTGGACACTTCCTCCAGATCCTCTGAAGGGATCCCTGAGGCGTTCCGAGGCCAGCAGAGAGACGTAGTCTCTCCAGCGTGTACTGGGTCTTCCCTGGGGCCTCCGCCCAATGGGACATGCCCGGAACACCTCCCTAGGGAGGCCCCCAGGGGGCATCCGAACCAAATGCCTTAGCCATGTTTGGGAAAACGTCACTCTGAAGTTTGAAAATGGGATGGAGCCAGAACTCATACATAAAAAATGAAAGAACTCCCTCAGTTCTGTGGAGGAAAAAACATTTAGAACAGATTTCAGGAAGGAGGACAGGAAGGATGGAACAAGTATGAATGAAGTTATTAAACCAGCAGGAACGGTTTGATAGTTTGGTTGAATGTAGAAGTCTGTTTTCTAGACAAACACACGGCCCTTCCTCTTCCTGCGTCCTGGGTCGCATTTCCTGCTCCTCTTCCAGACACAGATGTGTTGTGTTTCACAATACCATGAACAAAGTTGGACCTAGATGGATTCAACAGGCCGCAGTTCTGGCTTCCTGGGGGGGCGGGGCTCCTTGTTTGTTCTCTTTTGTTTTCACGTGTACACATGCCGAACGTCACCTTCACGTATGATTCCATGTTTGTTTACATGTTACACTGACTCCAAATACCCACAGTCACAATGCAGCTGCTGATCAAACAGAGAACTCACAATCGATCCATCTTTGTTCTGCTAGTTCTGTCTCAGTGATGTACACAGACCCGTTCACTGAACAATGACACAGCACATTTCCTCCAAATGTTCTCTGTAATCACTTTGTTCTATGCCTCGTTATCAGAGCTGTTACTTTCCTCTCTGTTTGATCAATTCTCCTTTACAGTTGCACTCAAACCGTTTTTAAAGTTCAAACCAGGAGAATGACAGAACATCTCCATCCATTAGCTTTTGGAAGATCCAGAACAGCCTCTTGTCATGGTTTGGCGTTCACCTTCGTACAATGACTCAGTGAGTTGTTTTCCTTTCATCAGAAAAGGTTAAGTTCTCCTCGTGTGGACACGTGTTTTATGAGCCCCTCTCCTCTCTGGTATTGTCAGGAGTCATAGCTCTGTCTCCCCCTCTGGAGTACAAACTCACTACATTTCCCAGCAGCCCCAGCGCGCAGTCCCTGGATGCCGCTAACCTGACTCCAATCTGACAATCACCCACCTGTCTCTTAAGCAGCACACAGAGCCTCGCTCAGTGCGAAGTATTGTTTGTGCCACCCTGCCTACATTACTGAGCATTTCAGTCCTGACCCGATCTTCTGTTCTCTGGCTGTGCTTGCGTTCTGATTGCCTGCCGCCTGCCCTGACCCTTGCTCGGACTCTGACTACTCTAATCGCTTCTTGGATTATCCCATACCCGTGATTGACCTCTGCCTGTCTGACCCTGAGTTAGCTTTGTGGACTTTTATCTCTGCTTGATTCTTGTCTGAATAAATAAACCTCCTGCAAGTAGAACCCGTCTTTGATGGTACTCTAGAAAAGGTTCTGACGAATGATTACCTGTATGTTGATAACCTATCAACAGAATTAATGGATATAAAGGTGCATCGTCAGTGAATGGTCTGTTTTCAAACTTTTGCCACATGTAAGGCGCACCAAGCTATACGGCACATTAAGTGAGACAAAAGAGTCAAAGAAAAGTCCATCAGTCAGTCAGACTTTAAACTGCGTTCTACAACTTGTTTGTCACACACTAGACGTTAGCCACATTAAAGCGTTAGCCGCATTAGCGTTTTCACAATATCTTTAACGCTTGTTTGCAACATGTAAACAAACAGACTGATCTCACAAAAGCAGACGTTACTATGACAATACTAACACCCAACCTTCTTAGTAAAACACAATAAAAAACACAGTCCTGATACGGCTACTCGTTAGCCACATTAAAAGCGATAGCCGTGTTAGCACACTGAGAATACCCCTCACTTGCAACCTTGTTTGTAACACATAAAAAAACATTCAAATAGTACAAAAAAGTAACATGAATAAACCATTTACTATTTGTCAGTAGTTACGGTACTACATTTTGAGTCATATTCTTTTTATTAATGTCATAAAACACCAATCAAAAGTTGAATCTGAATTCTGAATTTGTCCAAATCAAAAATAGTGCTTGTTTAGAATTAATTATAGGAAGAATGACAAAGAAATAATCTTGTCTTATGAAAAAGAACAAAACAAAAAGTCAAAAATAGAAATAAAAAAAAACTTTTCTACAAATGATTCAATGTTTATCTAGCTTCTTGGACACTTATTTATTTTACATTTGAAATAATTTTCCTTACATTCAGAAAGCTAAATTTGACCTATCTGATTCTCATGATTGGGCTGTTAAGATATATAATGGGAGGGAGACGGCCACCATCAGTCTCTGCTGTGAAGCACGAGGGTGGCAGTATAATGATGTAGGCGGAAGAGACTTGCATACTGAAATATCATCTTTTTTACTTATTTGAAATAAAAAATGTTAGGCGCGCAACTTACTGATCACATTAAAAGAGTTTAAAAACATTAGGAAGGGAGACAGAAAAATACCGGTAATGTAGAGGGATTCAATCTTGTGAAATTATTGATAAATGAGATCCACAGATTGATTCCACTGCAGCAACACATTAATAACAAACAGAACTCTTCAAACCCACCAAATAAGGAGCAAATATAGGAAGAAGTAAATACTTGCAGAAGCTCACACAGACTCTCAAACATATAAATGTTTATTGTTCAGTATTTGGTGTCATTTATGTTTCCTTATGTATATGTTTCATCTTTCTTTGCACAGTCTTTTTTCTTTAAAGGCTCAGAGCTCCCTCTGCGTTGCTTTGATTCTCTTTTGCGTTCCTCTGAGGGAGCAAACGTTTCTCTGGAATGAAGATGTTGCTCTGTCATTCTCTTTGCACAGAAGTCTTTCTGTGTGTTTTTTATGTTTTAGGTGTGTATTCAGCACTCCTGTCTCTTGTGTGGGAAGACCTAGGATGCTTGTTACCTAGCAACCTGTCTCTACGAAAACTCAATGCATCCCGCTTGTGAGCATCAGCGTGCATGTGTGGAGGAAGGGAGAGCTGGGCTGGAGGTTTGCAGCAACGTGATGAAATCAGTATTTTCCTGGAGTCCTGCTGCAGCCTGTGAGAGGGTGCAGGGCTGGCTGGATGTGCAGCTTGCACGGCTGTTTCTGTGTCAGGAGGTGCACATTAATGTTGAACTGTTGAGGAATTAGGACTGAAGTAATTGTTTGTGATTCATAAGGAAGCTGCAGATTGGAGGTTACCAAGGCAACACAGACATCTATCTATAAATCATCTTTGCATCTTTTTATGTGTTTTTTATAAGAGTTTGCCTGCCATCATTAGACAACTTTGTCATTTCTCTAAAGAAGTTATGCTGCTGGGAAGCTTCTGAAGCAACTCATCGGCCTCGTGAAACAGTGTCCACCCTGAAACTGCCAGGACGTGGGTTCAAATCCACTTTCCAGCCAAACCAAAGATATTAAAACTGGTTGACACTGCACACTCAGCATTAAGGGGTTGGGTCACCAAATGGTTGCTAGCTGTATCCGTACCCCCCACCCCCACCCCCCCCAGTCAATGGGTCAAACATAAACAACAAATTTAACACACAAATAGGAAAACTATTGGGACTTTGACTTGAATCTGGTCTTTATGGTTTGATCATCTCTGTGTTGTTGGACAGTAAATTCCGTGAGAAGTGTTTGTGTGATGATTAATGAATATTGCTTGCGGATGAAAAGACTTGACAGTAAAAATATAGTTCATGGAGCATTAACAGTTTGTTGTTTCACCAAAATAAAGCTTTGGTCACATGAATCTGCACGGAGGGTTGACCCGTGTGGTGCTGCAGGTTTCTGGGACTGTGGAGGGTCAAGCAGAGGAGCGACCAGATCTTAAAGACCCGCTCCAATGACAACAGTGTTGTTGGTGTTTTTACCATGTTCTTGTAGCATTTCTCTTCTTATGGAGGACAAATATAAAATAATTTAAATGAGTATTTCTTTATTCCAAAACTATTATTTTAAATATTTCTCCCGGCTCCGTTCCATTCTGATCCATCCGCTAGTAGACACTTAGATCCACTAACATTTTCATTGTCCTCGTCTGAGCTGGAATCTGGATCAAAAAACTGGATATAACTCTGGTGTTGCTCAGCATTTTTGTTTCACCGTAATGTTAGCATGGCGTTGTGAGGGGATGCAAGCTGAGCAGCACTAATGAGCCGCTTGCACAGTGCACAGGATTTCTGGGGGAAGGGGGGTGGAATAAATGAAAAATCTGTACGACATGCCCGCGTCTCATCTACTTCACCCTTACTTACCCTTACATGCCGTCTAAGAGTTTGCTACAAGCTGTCGGATTAATGTTTTCACTCTACGGGTTCACTGAGCAGTTCATGACCTTGATATTTGGTGCGAGCCACCTGCATGGTGGAGTGGTTAACACTCTTGTCTCACAGTGAGAAAGTTCAAATCTGGGAAAGGGATTCTTTTGCAGTGGACTGTGTGTGGCGTTTTCCTGGCCCCAAAGGCATGAGTGGGCTTCCTCCGAATCCCCCCAAAATGCAGTGTAGGTCCCAGTTTGTCACTTTAGTAAGTCCTCAGGTGCAAATGGGTCACCCAGCAGTAGCTGGGATAGGCTCCAGCAGCCCCATGACTCTGAAAGCTGGTTCATGTTGTTTAGAAAATGGAGGTATGGACTAAAACAGTTCATTCAAAACTGAAGTTCATGGAGGTGAGAAGTTGAGCATCCTGATGCATCTGTTGGCTAAATATATGTGATTTCCTCCTCCTTCTTCTGAGCTTGTGTTGACTCTGAGTGATGTGGACCAACGACACTCTTAATATTTGACAACTGTTGACAAAGACATGGGCTGTGGGAGTCAGTACAGTCACTTTGAAACAGGAGAAAGAATGGACGGATGAATTACATGAGCAAAGGGTTGCAACAAGTCAAAGGCTGAAAGTAGTTTCCGGAAATATCCTCTTGTAAAAGTAACATCTATAGTGATTTTCTGTCCACTTTTTTCTGTCTGTAGCCATGTTGTTTTTCTTTTGTGAAGGATTCTGGGATATGGCTCTGCTCAGAGGTCCCAAGCCCAGATAAAAAATGCAAGGTTGTGTCAGGAAGGGCAAAAATATCTGCCAAATTAAACGTGCGGATATGTGAAAGCTGATTCGATGTGGCGACCCTTGACGGGATGCGCTGAAAGGTCAACAACAAATGTGTAATTGTTGCCTTGTTTTGGGTTTTCTTCAGTTCTGCTGTAAATCCCTACAGAAGCTCCGTCCATTCCAGTCAAAGAGCTGGTCCTGCGTTCCTCCACACGTGGCTCTCTGGATGGAAACAGCAGCAGACGTGGAGCAGTTCCCTCCTCTACGCACAGGTCTGCTCTTTGGCAGACCACCGATACTCCAGAGCGCATCAGAATGTCAGCCTGCTTTTGAGCATCGCTGCTCTGTGGAAAACCACACACTCGATTCAAGCAGATGGTTAAAGTCAAACACATTTTTGATCAAATCCTCAAGTTTGTTTTCCAAACTTCGGGAAGAGTCGGGAACACCTGGATGATGATGAAGACACAGAAACACACTTCCTGCTCTCTGGATAGCCGTTCCAAACTGATGATGATGGGTGTGGGTTGTCTCTGTGGTTGCAGCGTATCATCCTCCCTCTCTGACTCAGTCTAACGTGATGATACATGACTTGAACATCACGACCGTGTCACCAAGTGACACAGCGAGGTCACGGAGACAAGCAGTCAGCTCTCCAGAACAGCGCGGAGACGATGGCCGTCATTCTCTGCTCTCCGTCAGCACAGACCTTATTCCAGAGGCAAAGACTTTCAGAAACAAGTTCTACGGCACAGCAAGGCTGGTTCAAATCCCCATGAGCTGTTTGCCGTTTCCTTCTGAAAACCTAGCGTCTGGGGTTGGCTGGAGATCATAAGTGATGACAGACCAGATCCAGGTGATTTCTGGAGAAAATGTTTGGAGGCTAGAGGAGGAGAGGAGGAAAACTTGCATACTGGCATGGTACTGAGTACATTTCTTCCCCTTGACCGAGGAACCTGACCCCCGACTGGGTGTCTTTGTTGTCAGCAGCACAGATGCAGAGGATGAAGTTCTCCTAAAGAAAAAATCCTTTTTTCTTGTTTAGACTTTTCCTGTGTTGCCCTCTGACATTGCTGTTGGACGATGTTCATGACCCCGCAGGACATTTTCCTCATGTTTTCCATATGTGTTTTATTATTATTATGTTGTTGAAGAATATTGATTTTGTTATTTTTGCCATGCTTAAAGAAGCTTGTATTGATCATTTCTAAAAATTTGTCAATATTGAGACTAATATTGAC